>CAJVQA010010571.1:0-11296 GCA_910591915.1 Cetraspora pellucida | reverse complement strand
TCCTGTGATACAAGGAGGACTGCATATGCAGAGAGTTTAAATAGGCAAGACCCTTAGTTGGCTTGCAGGTATGGCAACTAGTATAGAACTTATATAGTAATGTGTAAGCAACTACTTAAATTAGGCACCAAAAGTGCACATGTAACTAGTTGTAACCTCCAATATAAGGTGAGCTCCTGGTGGCATGCTGTGTTCTAATATATTTGAATAAAAATATCACAACTCCCAAGATAAGAACTTTAACTAAAAAAAACAAAAAAATTAATAATTTGAAAATTATTATTAATTAAAAAAATATAAAAAATTTGAAATATTTTAAAATTTTTTAGAATAATAAAGTTATATAAAATATTTAAATTATTTTATATAATAAAAATAATATTTATAATAGTTATATTAGAATGCATAAAAATAATATAACTTAGATAAGTTCAAATTAGCCACAACTGAATTATTAGAACTTTATATAATCTTTAATTCTAGGATAAACTATTATGCAGAATATCAAAAAAAAATTTAAAAATTTTATAAATAAGACTATACAAAATTAATTAATTGATTTTTATAACCTAATCAAATCAAAATTTAAAAACTTATAAAAAAAAAATTTTTATATGTTTTAATAACCAAGTAGGATTTTAAAAAAATTCATAGAGGAGTTTAGTAACCTAGTGAAGTAGTCAGGTTGTCAACCCTCTAAGTAGTAGATTGGATGTTCAAATCCTATTAATAGTGAAAATTTAAATAATCACCTATATAATATTCATATTGCAGCAACTGTTACTAATGATTGGGTTAGGATATCTGTAATAGCAGTTACACCAGCATAACTAGCAGGTCATAGGGCATCTGTGTAAGTATGGTATTACATAGAGAAATGCAAACTGACAAATCAAGTGATGCAAACATTAGATAAGTTCTTGTAGCTATGTAAATCTATTGAAATTAAGTAACAAGAAGTTCATTTGGAAAGACCTAAGTAGAGAGGTAGCTGGATTTTTGATGGCCTTACTGTAAAGACTAGCCTAAGGAAACAGATACCAAGGTCATAGTACTCATTTATAGTAGTCAGATAGGCAAGAATCTCTGGGTTAGAAGGCTTGAAGATACTACTAACTAGGCTGCCAGAATGAACTGAAGAAAAAAAATATTGATATACTGATGGACTAGTCATAGTCCTATACAGGCTATCTGAATTAGAAATTTGGTAAAAGGCAGATAAAAAGGCAGAAGTATACTAAAGTACCAGAGTTATGCTGTGAAGTAGATACTGAGGTTTAAGTGAACTCTACAAAGGCATAGCAGTTTAATGATTAGTCCTAACTGCAAGTATTAGTTCTGCTATAGTGATACCTAGGTTAGCTATAAAAATAGGTACAGAAGGCTTTAGAGAGTTTACCTTAAAGATAAATTAGTTCTAAGATTAAGACAATGATTTGGGCAGTTGGGTATAACCCAGTAATATTAATACAGATTACAGGTTCAGAGAGTTTAAAGTAGAACATCCAAGCAGAGATGTTAGATATAGCAATTGGTAGAGAATCTTCGGACAGACTTCTTAAATAGGTAATATAGAAAAGTTACATATGTAGCCAATTGTATGTTCTTCTGTAGTGGTTCATTGAACCACAATACTGATAAGTGATTAATAAAAGTCAAAAGATCAAAGAGGTCATCTTAATACTAAAAAAAAAAAATTTATAGAAGGAGTGTAGTGATCTAGTAAAGTAGTTAGGTTGTTAATCTTCAAGTAGCAAGTCTAGAGTTCAAATCTTATAAATGACAAATTTTAAAAAATATATCTGTGCTATGGTAACTGTCTCTGTTAATTAGTTGGATTAGTATATCTGTAAGCTTTAGTTGCACTATCTTGAATAAAAGATTAAGGCATCTATACAAAATGTAATATTACACCTATATAGAAAAATGTTAATAACTAGTATTATATAAAACTTCAGTACAAATTTATAATAAGACCACTAGGTACAGAAAGTAAAAAAACTAAAAAGTCAGAAATCTATTTGAAAATTCTAAGTAAAGAGATAAGACAAAACTTTTAACAGTACTGTTAGACTGATAAAAGCTTATAAAACATCTCTAAAAGGATAGGTAGATAAACTAAATAACAAGATATATAAAGAAACATATGACCAACTAAGCTGCTAGAATCACTAAAAGAAAAGAATACTAAGATATATTATACTAAACTATCTGGATTTGAAATTTGGAAAGTCCTGTTAGTTCTAAGTAGCAGTTAATAAAGGACAATAAAAAAGATATTAGAAAGATATATACTGAAGTTTTGAATAAACCTTACAAGGATATAGCAATTTAATAATTAGCCTAACTGCAAGTAATAGTTTAGGCCAAAGTGATACCAGATGAGCTGTAAGTATAGGATACAGAATGTACTGATAAGTTTAGTACAAAGTTAAGCATAACTTAATAACCATGACATATCTTTATCAGTTTATCAGAGTTGTTAGTAAAATGTAGTAAATATAAGATCAGAGTGTTTAAATAGAAGATCTATAGGTAGGTTCTAGGTATAGCAATTAGTATAGAACCTTCAGACAGACTACTTAAATTAGACAATAACTAAAGTTGTATAAGTGGCTAGTTGTATACTCTTTTTATGATTGCATCTATATCTGTTATATCAACAGATACTAGTCAATATATAGTATCAATAAAATCCTAAATCATATATATTCACCTTAATATTTAAAAAAAAAAAATTCATAAAATATAGTAACTTAGTAAAGTGGTTTGGTTGTTAACCTTCAAGTGGCAGGTCTAGAGTTCAAATTCCAATAACAGTAAAAATTTGCAATTCTTTCTATATTATAGTTAACTGTCTTCTGTAATTGGTTGGGATTAGATACCTATAATTCATATTATATTAGTATGACTGGAAGGTCTAGGCATTCATACAATGTTGTATAAAGAAACACAAACTGGTACCAGGTAGTGTGAACCAATAATAAGTTCTTAGGCTATATAAATCATAAAAACCAGATAAGAAGATGAAAGCCTATTTGGAAAACCTAAGTAAAGTAATAATCTGAACTTTTAATGATGCTACTATAAAGACTAGATCTATAAAACAGAGCTAGAACTTGTAAAACTAAACAAATATGCTAGTTTTTAGAAAGAAACCAGATAAACCAACCAGACTACTAAAATTTTTATATTTCAAAGAAAAAAACTATATATTAGAGAACATGTAAATCAGAAATATGGTTACAGTTTACTTTTTCAAACTAATTAAAATAGCAGCTTGTAAAACTTGAATTGAATACCAAAGTAATAAAGATATATTATGAAGTTAGTACTAGAATTAGGATGAACTCTACAAGGATATAGCAGTTTAATGATATGCCTTGATTGCAAGTGTTGATCTTAGCTATACAATACTAAGTTAGCTGTAAAAATAAATTCAGAAGATTTTAGAAAATTTAGTACAAAGTCAAAAATTCTTCATATAAGTGAACCATTTTAAAAACTTAGTGATCATAGCATATTTGTATTGATATTGACTAGGGCATCTTGGTAAATATAGATAAATAGATAGATACAGAAACTAGAGTATTTAAATAAGAAACTTACAAGCAGGTTCTAGGTATGACAGCTAGTATAGAACCTTTAGATGAACTATTTAAAGATAAAGGTGACATAGATCATTTGTTATATGATTTTTCTAGCAAATAAAATTTTTTATATAAAAAAAATATTACTAATAAAACTTTTTAGTATTTTTTTTTTTAAATATTAACGATGAGGACATGTTTTTAACTTTATTGAAATTTAATTGAAAAACTTTTTAGTATTATATTTAATTGTTATCAAAATTTAATAGTATATAAATTTAAAACTTTTAATTATTTTAATAAATTTTATAAATTATTTTGTTCTAAAAAAAATTATTTTATATATTACTAAGTTTTTCTGAGTCAGCTTATGAGTTTTCTAGATTACACAAGATTTATATATAAAATTCATGTAATATAAACAAAATTTTATATATAAATTATATAATATCATATGATTTTGCTATATAATTACTATTAAAAATGATTTATATTATCACTATCTTTAAATTAGACAATGCCTAAAGTTATACAAGTAATTAGTTGTATATTCTTTTTATAGTTACCTTCTGTGGTTGTAATGCAACTATTAGCTAAATGTATTATTAATAAAATTCTAAGTTGCAAGTACTCATCTTAATATTTAAAAAAAAAAAATTTATAAAAATTTTATGAAAGTTTTATATATAAAATTTAAAAAAACCTTTGGCTAGTCAGGTTTGTTTAAAAGTTTTATGTTATAAAAATCAATATATTAAATTTATGTAGTCTAAAATTAATTGCAATCTTTTTTTTTACCTTTGATAACTATAATAATTATCAGTCAGAAGTTTATTTATAACAGTTTAGTACAAACAATATACTGTTACAGGGTTACAGCTTTCTTAATATAATACAACCAAGTAATAAGGTTATCTGGTAATTAACTATTGCAAATATATATAGGATAAAGGTGTAATAGTTTACTTTACTACATAGCAGCAGACAAACAATTCAAAATAGTAACAGTATATAGATTTACTTTATTAAATAAATACACAGTAACAACTTTACTTGTAGGAATTATTTTAGAAAGAAAATATCACTTTACAAATTAAAGATAAAAGTAGAAAGGTTTAGATTAAAGTATAAAAACTTAGAATTGGCAAAAAAGAGAGAAAAATACCTTTTATATATCTTTTTTATCTAGCAGAAATAGTAGGAATTCAAGCAACATTACTTGATACTACTCAGAGTAATAGAAATTTAAACAACATTAGATATTATTGTACTTAGGATAGTGAAGGTTCAAATAATATTAAATAATACTATACTTAAAATAGTGAAGACTGTACAAAGACAACTAGAGATATTGTTTATACCTTTTGTCAGTTATGCTTAAAACATTTAAAGCTTGTGTTTAGATACTTGGACCTATGCAAAGGCACTTAAGATTTGTGCAAAGATACTTAAAGTTTGTGTAAGAACACTTGGAGTTTGTGTTAGAAATACTTGAAATTCTTGAGCTATGGCACTTGGTACAGTAATTTGGTGCTAGAATATATAAAGTTTATAAAAGAGTATTTGAGTTTTGTAAAATGATAATAATATTACAGATGTTATTCAGTGTTATATGGCTGTACCACATTTTTAATAGCCAATTAAAATCCTTTTATTTATCTACTATATAATATAACTATTAACTAACTAATAACTAATAACTAATAACTAATAATAAATATAATATATAAAATACAATAATAAAGAGTATAGGTTCTATAGCTTAATTGTTAAGCTCCCTTACTCCCACAGTCAAGATCAATAGTTTAAGTCTAGCTAAAGGCAAAAATCAAAAGATTTTAGCCTTTGTAACCTTTAAAGAGCCTGTAATTGAACATTAAATTCTGTAGTCAAGTCTAAGTGCAGTATATAATAGAAAAAAGAATTCTTAAAAGAAGACTAACTTTGCAGAGTTTGGGTATTACATGTAATAGCAGCATTACAAAAGGTTCTATTATACAAAGTATTGCATATATAATTCTTTTGAAGACAAGACAGTACTAACATCTTCATATTCAACTTAGAAAATACTTGATTAAGAAGATAATACCAAGGTAATATGCACTGGAGTGATAAGAGAAGCAGTGTATGCATTGAAGATCTGTAACAAAAGATTAGCCTTATCAAAATTGGAAGCATTTCTGGTGCTATAGAACAATTGAAAATAGAAGATAGCTATACATATAGAGAAATTGTAATCTGTTCTGTACATCTAAAGATACTAAACCAGAGCTCTGGTTATATCTATATAAAAGCCTATAGTGAAACAATTAAAACATATCAACAAAAATGCTGTACTAATCAAAGTTGAAATATTTAAATTAGAAATGAACTTTGCAAATAAGCATAAAGCATCTGTAGAAATACAGATTTATACAAATATCTGTATAAGTTAGTATATACAGAAGAATGCAAACTAGCATTAGGTAGTACAAATACAAGATAAGTTCTTATATGTTCAAATAAAAAGTGAACATTGGCCAATAGCTGAAAAAGAATAAAGTACTATTTCTGAAACATAGTTTTATCTATATAATAAAAAAGAGTACTTAAGAGGCAGATTAGATGCACAATCTGTTTGAATAATACTAAAACTAAAAAGAGTTGCAAACCAGCAATAGTAGCAGATATCTGATTTGAAATATGTGCTACCAATATCTGAATTAAGAAGTTAGTAATGGTAGCAGGAATTTGGCTTAAGATATATACTAAAGAGGCATCCTTTAGGCAAACCAAAAATAAAAACTCAAAAGGAGCAAATAACCTAATAGACTAATTAAGAGTTATTAAAAATAGGTTGTAAGACATAGAAGGAATATGCAGATTATTTAATATAAATAGTAATAAAACAAAAATTTAGATTAGATGTAAGTAGGACATAATACAAAGCTCTAATAAGTTTAAGTCACAGATAAAGATGTTTAAGTTCTATGTCTAAATAAATATATAGTGATAGATAATGTATAATAAAAATTGTACTAGCTATAACCAATATGCTAATAAAGACTAAAGAGTATAACCTTACCTTAACATTAAAAAAAAATATATATAATAATGAATATATAAATATCTACTAATACTACTATATGTTAAAATCTACTTTGTACTATTTTTCTCTCCTTAAGAATTTTGGCTTACAAAATTTTTATGACTTTTGTACTATTTACAAAAGTCAACTAATTGATTAACTTGGTGTTACTTATATTATTAATATGTTTTAAAGTTAGTTTTTTTGTTTAATATATTTGTTTATAACCAATAGCTTTAAACAATTGATAGGTTTTAGTTCAAGTTTTAATTTTATTTGTCTTTATAAACTTGTTATGATCTGGTTTTTCTATTAATAGAGCTTCTAAATAATAGCTATAAGTTAAACAGTGTATTCAGTTATAGTTAAAGAGGCAGGCAACTAACCAGTATGCATTAATGATTTTGGTATAGCAATTTTTCTATGTTAATATAATTATTATTAGTACTGTTATAAGGAAATCTGGCTTGGTACTTTGTTAAGCAGATCTATTTTTATTTTTGTTAATAGATCATTATTACAGATTGTTGACAGCATGTATAAGGTCTCTATATTGAAAATAAAAGTAGTACTATTTGCTTTACAGATAATAGTATCTAAGTGTTGTACTTGTTTATAAAAGTCCTATAATTCAAGAACTTTGTAATAGATTTGCAGAATAATCCATGTTAGTAGATCTTGTAATAGGTTTATTGTTGTTAAGATTTTAGAAGTTTATATAAAAAGTGTAAAAAAAATTAATATTAAAGGAAGGCATTTTTTTGGCCTTTTTATATCTGTTAAAATTCTTTTTATGCTTCTATGCCAAGCAATCTTTGGCACAGTAATTTGTAATTTATTTAACTCATACTGTCTCTTATTAATTTTGTTTAAACCATGCTGTTTCATATTTAATAACAGCTAAATTTGTTTAATACATGCTTCTTCTTTGTATTCTATTTAAGACTACATTGTTTACAATATATGTTAAACAATTCTTTGTTCTAAAAATTGGACAAAATTTGCATTACTACATATTTAGTTTGTTTTATTTTTGTAATTATAGTGTTCTTTGTATTTTTCTTCTTTTAAAAAAAATAAGGTCTCTGAACTTTATTTACTAATTTGTCTAAAATTAACAACTTTGTTCTAGTTGGTTTATCTATTTTTAAATTTAGTAATCACATTGTTTCTGTTATAATTGTTCTTTGTCTATTAATAAAATTCCAATTTTCTGTTATATCTGTTTTTGTTATTTATTTTGACTAATTTTTTTTGTGTTTTGGTCTACAAAACTTTTATTTTTTTTTCTACTAGTTTTCTTGTTAAAAAACCTTTTTGTCAATAAACTTGTCTTTTTATCTATTGTTTTTCACTAAAGTTTGTATACTTTTCAGACTATAAACTTGTTTTGCCTAATATTAAGGCATTTTAGAATAAAACCAGTTATCTGTTTAGATAAGCTAAGCAGATAATCTGTTTTAACCTTAGTAAACAATTTTTTTTTTGTTATTTTCTTTTTTTTTTGCAGTTAGGTGATAGCTAATGTTTAACTGTTTTCAATATTTTTATTATTATTATTTTAAGTATACTATTTAGAATATATATTCTAACTTTTTGCTTTATAGATGCCTTACCAAAGTAAAAATTAAGCAATTTCTATTCTTTTGTTCTTTCTTCAAAATCAAGTTGCAAATTTGAAAGCTAAAATATGTAAAAAGGCTTTATCAAAGTTCAAAGTAATCTAACAAGAATAGTAACAAAGCATTATTTACAAGCAAATAGTTACAAAAATAATCTAACTATATTTATTTTAAAACTAATAGATTACTATTGACAGTTTATTTATAATTTTTCTAAAGTAGCATAGTTTTTAAACCAGCTGCTATATAAAGAAACTTTTTATATATAGAATAAATCACAATAGGAAGCTTTTGAAAAATTAAAACAAAGACTTATTACAGCCCTATATTAAAGTATCCTAACTTTAATAAACTATTTATCTTAGCTACTGATGCCTTTTATTATAAATTTAGAGTTACTTTTAGTTAACTAAATAAAAACAAAAAAGAATATTCTATAGCTTATATAAGTAAAAGCTTAACCAAAAAAAAAGTTAACTATAGTGCTACTGAACTTAAATATATTGCAATTGTATAAGCTATTAAATATTTTTATAAATATCTTGAAACTGCCAAATTTATTCTCATTATATATTACTTTGCTTTTAAGTAATTACAATTTGCTGACCTAAAGAACACTTAGAAAGATAAATTCTAAAACTTTAGCCTTATAACTTTGAAATTATCTATAAACAAAAAGAGTTTATTTTAATATAAATGCTCTATCTTGACTTCAGACACAGATCTCAAAACAAAATCTTTTCTTATGAATTTAGACTTTTATTATAATTTATATAATTATATAAAATTAGACAAATTATCTAACTTTTTATTACAGAAACAAATTAAATAAATACAATATTGTGCTAAATATTTTATTACTAAGAAAAAACTATTATATAAAAAAATAAAAAGAACCTTTAGTACCTTCTTTATATTATCAAATAGAATAAAGTAGGACCTATTCTGTATATGATGCATAAGCATCTTACTGCAAGACACTTAGAAACAGATGCTATGTACTATAAAATAACTAAATAATATTATTAGAACCAAATATATTAAGATGTATAAGAATATATTAAAACATATGAAGAATGTTAAAAGAGACTAAAAGGCAAATAAATTGAACCTTTTCATCTTATTCAAATAGGACAAACTTTTGAATGAATTAGAATTAACCTAGTAGAACCCTTACTAATTACCAAACAAAATAATTAATATATTCTTATTGTTACTAATTATTTAATAAGATGATTAGAAACCTATGTTATACCTAATGCCAAAACAAATATCTTAGTTTAGTTTATTTTTTAAAAAATTATTTATTGACATAGAACATCAAAGATTATTCTTTCTGACTAAGGAAGAAATTTTATTAATGAAACTGTTTATATCCTATATAAAAAGTTTCTTATTAAATATAAGTTCTCTTTATTATATTATATACAGATAAATAAAATGATTGAATATCTTAATTAGACTTTATATAAATCACTCATTAAAGTAAAAGAAAATAATAACTAAGATTTATATATATCTGCTGTACTGCTTGCTTATTAAACAAAAAAGCATATTACAACTGAATATACTCCTTTTTAGCTTATATACAGATGATAATCTGTTCTTCTAATTGAAGCTTTATTACCTGTTAAATTCCATGAAAAAACAGAATGCAACTTATAAGATAGTATATTATATTGAATATTTAACTTATTAACAAGCTATTTAAATTACAGAATGATGCAAAAAAAAAGACCAATGAATTGTAACAGAAACCAAAAAATATTTTGATACCAAAATTCATCATAAAACATTCAAAATAGGTAACAAAGTATAGATAATTAGAAAAGATATAGAACATTCTCAATTAGCTAAATTCAAAGATAAAAGAACTGGACCTTTTATTATTCAAGAAAAATTGAACAATAGTGCTTATAAGCTTTATAATAACAAAGAAAAAATATTACAAAAATACCATAATAATAATTAGTTATTAAATATTATAAAAAACAAACATAGAAACCTTTTGTTCTTATTAAATAACTAGGATTTCTGAAAGAAAATTTTAAAACCAGAGAAAAAAACAATAAAATTATACAAATTTTTTATGATACAATTTATTTAAAGATTGTAATACTTGAATATTTATATAAACATTTACAAATTATATAAATTTTTCTAAAAATAGAACTCTTAAAACTATAACCAAAAACAGTAATTACTTTAAATAATTTTCTCCAAATCTGAAAACAGAACCCTATCTCAAAATTATTTAGATTTATCATCTCAAAATATTATTCTTTGAAGTGATAAAAAACCAAAAAAAGTTATCAACTTAAACCTCATAATTGAAGTCTCTGTAAAATTCAATATTTATGAATTTTTATAATTAGAAGAAATACAAACCTTTTTAATCAAAACTTCATTTAATGAAGTAACTACTAGTTAAAAAATAATAATACTAACTACCTAACTCATATAATAAACAATTTAAAACAGACACTAGTATTAACAATTTAAAGTATAATCAATACTTTTTCTGAAGAAATATAGAAAGAACAAATTAATCAAATCTTAAAGTTTTTATTTACTTTTGGACATACTTGACATAACTTTAATAAAAAATTAAAGCTTATTACTAGTTAGAACAAATTATCTTTAAGTTTAATAATTTTCTGAGATTAAAAAACTTATTTAGAATGCTTAAATAACAAGAAAAACAAAAGATACTTGAAAAAATATTCTTAGAATATATAAAATCCTTGAATTATAACTAAGAAAAATAACTTTATAGTTGAAATATATGACCACAATACATATTATCAAGTTGCTAGATGATAAGTACACCTAACTTCTTAAATTAATTAAAATATAGGATTTATAAAATAAATTTTTAAAAGAAATGAAAATGTTATAGAATAAATTATTATTAGTTATTATTTTTTTTATTTTTTTTTATTTTTTTTAACCTTAGGCAGTCATGCTAGTACTTTATTAATATTCTAGTAATTACTACAATTACATTGATGTTTAAC
>CAJVQA010010570.1:0-11296 GCA_910591915.1 Cetraspora pellucida | reverse complement strand
ATAGCAACAACACATTTAACAACATAGCCGACAAACTAGCCAAAAACCCAAATCAACTACATATACTTACTATTCTTCACAAAAATATATACAATCTTTTATACTACCTCTATTATGACAAATATCCTATAGAGCAACCTGCATGTAAAACAATTAAAAACATTAGCAATGTCTATAATAGCAATATAGTCCTCTTAACACTGAATGGAAAACATTTTACTTTTATCTCCACTAATTAACTGTGAAGTTACTTGGCTCTTTCTTAATAACAATCACAAAAGATCTACATCTTATACTAGCTTCAGTCTATATTATGAAAAAACCTTTAAAGTCAAACTTATGTTAGGAATACTACCTATAGTATCTCATCTTTACTCTCTTTATCCAACTATATACCCAGATAAATATTGCATTTCATGCAATATATATGATAGTCAATTACACTGGCTAACATGTCCAAACTCACATATACTAAATTCTATTATTATTAACACAATATAACAATTCTTTAACAATTTACGACTAGATATAACAACTATACAATTACAAAAACTACATGACAAACTTATTAATCACCTATGTATCTCTTCAAACAAGCTTAGTAGAAATTATACAAATATATATACAACTATACAAGGCTTCATTCCAACTACATTAATCAATACTATACAAAAATATATTACTAGCAACCAGTTAGTAACTGATACTACAATAAAATTCTTAATCCAACTATCTCAAAACATATATAACCAAATATAGAAACTATACTGTATCAAACTATCAGAATGGAAACAGCAAAATAATATCCCAACCAACTACTATGTAATTGACCAACTAACTTTAACACTTCAATCAGACTACTATCACAAACTCGACTATTATATATCTACAGTTGTACTTGCAGACTTCCAGACCAACAGCACACAAGTGACTTCTACAACTCTTATATTTGCCTACTGCAAGAAAAAGCAAATAAAAAACTACTCAAATAAATATCCAAATAAATAAACTATAGTACTTCTACTAATAATATCTTACAATATCAAATCTAGGTAAGTTTTAACTACTCTAGTAGGTTTAGGTTGCAAATAAATTAGATAAAATTAGATAATAATTTTGTTTATAGTCTGAGTTTCATTCTTGTAAAAAATTTGTAAATTGGCTCCAGCCTGTGTTAACTCATATAGTTATCCAAAACAAATTAATAATAAAGATAAAAGCAAAACCTTACCTTAACATCAAAAAAGAAAAAAAAAGTAATGTTGTAAAGCAGAATCTAATGATTTTAATGATAGTTGAAACATTAAAATTGGTCTAGTAAATAATTTTCTATATTGATTTTAAGAAATACAAAATGTTTCTTTTCTTTCATTAATCATTCTTTAAAGTCTCTTTTTATAAAAGCAAAAAAAAAAGACTATCGCTTGATTTATGAATCAGAATAGCATTTTCTTACTAAGATAAACTTAGTAGAAAAGATGTAGAATTCTTTAAAGAAGTTGTCTTTAAATTTCGAATTGATTGCAATAATATTCATTAACTTTTCCTAATCAAACCTATTTTCTAAATTTCTCTTAGATTCATTATTATTTTTCTTTCAGAATTACTAATTTTTCATCAAGCATAGTACTTATTAATCCCACTAGTACCAGGCTAGATTCATGACTTACAGGTACCTCAAATATAGTAATTTAAACTAATTTAAATCAAGAAGACTATAACTAAAAATAAAGAATAAGACTACAAATACTTCTAGACAATTATTCATTCTAGAGTCTTAAAGAAAGATTATTTAATATATGGGGTAAAGTCAATAAAAAAGAGACAAATCAAAAATTTTTTCAAAATTGAGTTTTTATATTCATTATATTAATTAAAATATTTTAAATATTTTTTACTTAATAATGAATATTTGTTTTCATAATATAAAAATTAGTTATAATGCTTTTAAGATTTTTGTCATACAGATTGACCACTAGCATCAGCAGGTCAGATAAATCTAAAAGTAGAATCTACATAAACTTTAGAGCCGTATATTTAGAATTTTGCTGATGTCTGTGAATCAAAAAAATATAAATAGAAAAATGCTTATTATACTGTATATATATACTAATATCATATATAAAATATATATTGTAAATTGCCGTATAAACCATTCTCTTTATAGAAGACTCCTTTCTAGTAGACCTGGGTTTGTTATTTGGATTCAGTGAAAGGTAAAAAGTATAAGATCTGGTACATTCAGCAATTTTAAAATACAGATCTTTATATTTTCATAATAAATTGGCAAATATCAGTACTGTACAACAGCCCTCTGAATCTGAATCAATTTTTATACAGATTTACAGCTGTTTTCATAAATTCTGAAACATCTGGCAAAAAATTGACTAACTGAATATTTGCCAATTTGATAAGTTTTGATTTATCACACCTGAGTCAGAAGTTTATCACTGAGAATCAAAAATTTATCAAACTGGCAGATATTCAATTAGTCAATTTTTTGCCAAATGTCCTAGAATTTATGAAAACAGCTATAAAGTAACAGACCTGAGGTGATTTATGTGACAATTTACAGTATGTACTATACAAAATAATTATTATGGTATAGTTTAAAAATTCTTTATAATAAAAATTACTGGTTTAATAATTATACGATCTCAAATTTAGCATTTATCTGAATTAGCGGCATCCTGTAGCATATGGTATATACAGTCAATGTTTTATATGTCACTTATATTTAAGATTCTTCTAGTATTCTATATAAATGCACTTTTACTTAACATGTATTTATTGAAGGTTGACTGTATTGAATTTAGAAAATCTTCTCTTATTTCAAAATAAGCACAAGTGGACATTATTTTGTGCTTATATGATAGGTTTCACAGTATTATACTGTATCATAAATCTATATAGTTAAGATCTCTATTAACATAAGTCAGAATGAGATTTCAAAGCTAAACATAAGCTGGTTTTGGCTTTTGTTTTTATTATATCCTTGTTTTTGCATTTTTTTATATCTTTTCTTATTGTTTTTAACTTTTTCTTTTTAAACACAGATGGAATAGAAATTGTACTTGCTGATAATACCTAGACAATCTCAAACCTTAAAAAAAAATAATAATATCATTTGTAATTGTTAAATTTGTAGCAAATATATTAGGAATATGATGAACATGTATATGTAGAAAGTTTAGATATGAGGTTTTAAAAAGGCTGCAGTATATGCTAAAAGAATAACATGTGATAGATTGAGAAGTAAAGAATTTCAGAATTTAAACCATTTTTAGATAAATATAAGGTTATCATTAGTTTTGAAAACATCTTGTTTTGAACTTTAATTGATGCACACTTACTCTTTTTGCATAGGTTTTATTATAAAAATACATATAAAAATCAAATATGATTTTATTGTGAATAAAGGTCTACAAAAAAGACAGGGCCTGAAGTGCTCTACCAATTTTTTATAAGTTTATAAAGCATAATACATACTATTAGACTTTTCTAAATGCAGAGACTAGATAATATGTAAAATTGTATAAGCCAAAACCCTGCTCATATCACCAACAGTCATTTCACTGAAAGTTCATTTAGCTTTAGTTGCAGATAAATATTTTTAGCGAATTGTCAATTGGTGTAATGTTGGCTAAATGAGCTATTAGTGAAGTAAGGTGGATATACATTTAAAGAAGTTTAAAGAAGTAAAAATCTACAAGTTGGACCCAAGAAAGACACCAAATTTTGGAAGGTTCTATTTGGTTTCAAGCCAATTTATATTATATATACCATATACTTATATATAAGTTGACATCTGAAAAAGTTATTATATAAGTGCATAATAAGTTAGAGTAATTTTAGATATGTATTAATAATCATATGTAATTCTTAAATTTTTAATAGAATAAAGTAGTAAATAAAAACTATCCATATAAAACTCTCTAATATTACTTCTTATTGTTAATATAATTCTATGTATTATTTTTATAATGAGTGATTTATCCAAATTTTTTTTTTTTTGATAGTGGCTAATAAAAGTAATAAAAACATATTTGATAACATCTTTGCTAAAACCCACAGTGAATTGAAATATTTAAACGATGAAATTTCAAAACTTTAGGATATTTATTTAACTAATGATGACTCAGATAAAGAGTTTGATAATGAATTTATTGATAACGAAACCTATAATGAAACTTCAGAAACATTAGTCATATATATTAATAATTTTTTTACAGCCAAACAAATTGAATGTTTTCATAAAATATATATGCTCTATCCAATGTATGTAATAGCAGAAGATGAAAAAACTCATAATAAGAAGTCAGATAAACAGGATGATGGTGCATTTTTGGAGAAGTTGCAACAATTAGTTTGTTGTATTAAAAGATGTCTTTTAAATATTGATCTCTAGGCAGCACTTAAAAGATTTTAAGAAATGAAAGCATTAATATAAAGTGAATCGAGCTTATGTTTTCTTAAAATAATTGATGCTAGCATGCATATCTCAGAATTCAAAAATGAAATACCAAAAATATATTTGACAATGAACTATAGATTTGAAGGTATCATTATTTGTTAAAGTGCTTGGTACACAATTTATAATATTTAAAAAAGGTAATAGGAGGCTTTATGTACTCACTATCAAAATTTTGGTCTTAAATCAAAAATTCATGACATAACCAGATGTGTTAGTAATCATGCAATTTCCTTTTTAACTACCTTAAATGTATTTAAATTTATTGCAAATTTCATCAATCAACATGGACTCCTATCACCTAGTAAGCAATTAACAATTACATAATGCATAGATCATAGCATCCTACATTACTGCATTAGTGTTAGTACACGGAATAGTAATTTTTAAAGTCATTCTATAGCAATTAGCATTAGGCTGCGAGTTATAATAAATAAATAAATATATATATATATATATAACAATATAAAATATATATATATAAATAACTCTTGCTGTAACTCTTAATATAAGAGAGACCAATCTATAATAAATCTACTTGGTATAAGAGAGTTATTAATAAACTCTTAATATAAGAAAATTTTGTAAATTTTCATTATGGATCTGACCACCTTTTTTATACTATCAAGATTCACTTGTATTTTAAGTACTTTTCAATAGGGTGTATTTTGGTTGTACTATATTACTAAGATAATGAAATTTTTAGGATATAGTTTTTGGGATAATATTCGTGAGATCATTTATTTACCTGCATGTAAAAGCAAGAGATCTTTATACTGAATTTATGATGATATTGAGCATAATGAAATAAATAAGGTTAGTTTATCAAGTTTTGAACATATTTGGAAGAGGTATCTTCCTAGAATTCAATTCATGACATCGCACAGTAACTTATGCAGCTCTGTAAGAAAAAATAATTTGGAGCAAAATATTGGAATAGAGATGAAACATTACAAAAATTAAATGAATAAACTAATCATTATAATTAAGCATGTTTAGAATGTGAAAACTATAGGTAATACAATTTGAATTTAATTAATTTTATACACTAGAGGTTGGATTCATGAATATTCATGATTAAGAGTTTGTAATTGATATAATTAATTCATTTATATTCATGAATATTTGCATGAATATTCATAGTTACAATAATAGATGGATATTTATTCAAAATCTGGATATTCTTTTAATGCTATTTGTAAGCATCAAAACCCACAAATATTTACTAAATAGTCCTAATAGATATTCAAAAGATCTAACCTCTACTATACACTATATATAACCTGCTTTTACTTATAGTCATTTTTCTGATATTACACTAACAATTTACTAAAAATGTATATCTGTTGCTAACTCTAGCTCTATGTGATATCAGCTGAATGAATTTTTAGTAAAATGTAGAGATAATTGGTCTGCAGTCTAAAAATTAATGCAAAACCAAATTTTACAAAAATATAACTTCATTTATTAGATAACTACCAGTTGAAAATGCCAATTTTTTACAAATCTTGTTCAAAGTTAGCTAACAATTACTGTGGGACCGATTAACATCTCTAGTATAGTATATATTTGAAAATTGCTCTGCACACCTATACTATACTGATTTGTAATGAGCAGCACTAATATTATTATAAATTTTAGGAATTGTATTTTTAAAACTAAAATGGCTTTAACTTCTTTAACTAATCTTTCATAATCTGGAATTTTAAATTTAATTAATATTGAAAACCATGTTTTGTGAGATTTCGCAGAGAATGTACACATTCCCTACTCTATACAACAAGAGAGTGCCATTTACTTTAAGTTGCTTTATAAAGCGAAGTATTTGGCATCTGTGAGAAAGCCATACCATGACAAATAATTGAGATAATTTTACAAGTACAGTCAGACTCCTAAATGCAACCTTTCTAAAATATATGGCCTATAAAAACCTTTCTAAATGCATGTCCTTTCTTGGATCCAGCTAATATAATACTTGTAGATTTTTATTCCTTAAATGCAATACCTCTCTAAATGCATGTTTGACTTAATTTTTATGTATAGTCTTATTTAAAGAAGTCTGGCTATATATTATTATTACTTATTGATTATGTACAGAGCATTATAGCATTAAATCAAAATTCATTATATCGAATGGCACATTTAGTGATCCTAACTAGTTAACTAAATATAGTTAATTAGTTAACTAGTTAATAATTGTTGCAGATCATAATAAAATCAAATTAAAATAAAATAAGAATTTCTATTTAACCCTCTAAAACCTACTTATACTTGTTTATTATAAACATTACTCTAAAACTAACCTCTAACTCTAACTCCTAATGCTAAAAAATGCATCTCAAAAATTTTTATTTTTCAGCAACTTGTTATTTTTTTACATTGTATAATATTTTATTTTGATCTGATTTTATTTTAATCTGTTACAATAATTAGCTGATTAACATTTTTATGATTAGGATTGCTAAACACGTTTTGAATGCTATTTAATTTAATAATAATATGATTTTACAGACATGCATGTCTGTTAAATCACATGCTAAACTTTACTAGTATTTGAAGTTCAAGTGTTAATGAAATGGCATACTTTAGTGCCATTCCAGGTTGATTATAAATTGAAATAACCTGAAGCAGGTCTGAAGTAAATTTGGAATAAATTTAATGAAATGGGTTGAGAATTAGATCGATCCAACTCAACTCAATCAACCCAACCCAACCCATTAATAACCTTATTTTATTTATTACAGTTTCATGTAAGTTATATGAAGTAACATTATATTTGAGGTAATAAATAATTCTTAGTAATCAATAAATTTATTAATTTGAAAAGTTTTTATCATATAATTTATGTGATATTAAATGCTCATGCATAGTATATTTCTAATTTGAAGCATATATATTAAGAGTGCTCTCAAGCACCTAATAGATCAGTGCTTAATTTTTTAATTAGTGGAAAATAATTTGGACAGTCAAGTGAGTAGCCTTTGAATATCCATTGTAGTCATTTACTGAAATTCACAGAGTTTAGTCATTCACAAATAATAGTAAATGAATATCTGAATTTTATATGGATATCTGTGAATATTCATTAAATATAATATTATATAAATTTAGCTAATTCTTGATTATTCATGGATTTTGTGTAAATGAATATTCACTTTTAATTAAATATTCATTTTCATCTGTAGATATTCACAGATCCTACCTTTACAAGTAAGCTCATTATCGGAATGAAAAAAAAGATGGTTAAGACTATCTTTTTTTATCAGAGTTGTGTTTATTGTCTAAAATTTAAAATCTGCATTACCTATTGTGAACTTTTAGTAAAATTCTTGTAAGGATTACTTCAATTAATTATAGTGCTTGTACATGATCTCATTTACTAGCTGATCACATTGAGAGAGATGTTTGAGAGTGCCAAAATATTTTAATTTTAATTTAATGCTAAGTTCATATAAAAGTTGATTTAAAAACCTGTATTTAGGATTTGCACTAATTTATTTTTTAGATTAATTACCTTATTCCAGAACACCAAAGTATTGGAAAAGGTCCAAACATAGTAGTATCTCTTGTCTATCATTATTTTGCTAACCATGACCTTGGTGAAAAGCATGTAGTTATTCATGCAGACAATTGTGTGAGTCAAAACAAAAATAATATAATGATCAAGTACCTTTGTTAGAGAATAATAAATAGTTTGCATGACAAAATCACATATAGTTTTATGGTTCCTGGTCATATGAAGTTTGGCCCAGATGGCTTTTTTGGGTTGTTCAAACTAAAACTTAGAAATTCAGAAGCTAATGATTTAAATGATTTAATGCATATTGTTGAACAATCAACGACTAGTAGATATAACAAGGTGAATACTGTTATTGATTTTAATAGAAATAGAAAAATTACATTTTATAATTGGAATCAATTTTTGAATCAGTTTTTTATGCAAGTTCTATCTATTCTAATGCAACATCACTTTATTATATCTTGTGATCATTCTGGAAAAGTAAAAATTTAAAATCATTTGATAGTAATGAAACTGAAATTTCAATTATGCAAGTTTCTTCAATTCTAAAAACTAAAAATAGAGAATTGGTTTTTTCAGATGTAATTATTTTACAAGGAATTAGTTTAAAATGATAGTAGTATTTGCATAAAGAAGTAGCACAACATATTCAAAATTCAGAGAACATGATCTTTATTGTAAAATGCCTAACCAACCCAAGCCAAAAAAAACTAAAACAAATATGGTTTAATAGTAAATTTATTTAGTTTTAAATTTCTTATTATATTTGTGAATAACGTTAAAAAAATTAACATTAATAATGTTATTACTAAAATAGGTTTCAAACAAGTATACTATCAGCATCCCTCCTAGTAGAGTTTAAACCAAAAAAAAAAAAAAAGGTTTTGAATTATGACAAATAGATAAATTATATAACTAGTAAAATGGTAATATTTGTGGACTAGAGCCTCAATTGTCTTAAATTTAAAATAATATTTAAATTTTATAAATTGCTATCATTAATTATAAGGTTATATTTATAATAAATTTAAAGGAATCTTTTGTTATAAACATGCATTTTGCCTTAATCTTTAATCTTAAAAAAAAGTACTATTAAAAAGATCAGTAAAAGTACTCTTGATATATTTACAAATGTAAGGCCAGTTGCAAATTTCTTATTTATTACAGCTTGTGATAAAAAATTGACTGAATGATTATTTGGCCAAAAGTTTTTAATTCAGCAGTGATAAACTTTTGATTTATGATAAAAGTTATTCATGTCAATCAACAAATTTTAACAAAAAACATGAAAAGGGTTCTGAATATAAGATAAGCTTTCATGATTAGGAAGAGGTGCTAATAAAAAAAACTTCAATATGAACAAGAATTTATTAACTAAACTAAAAAAAATAGAACTCAAGATATAACAGTATTGTTAATTATATAACAGGCAATATATCAATAATTACTAATAATGCCATACATATTTATTATTTGTCAATCTGATAACAGAAATTTACAGTAAATGTAACTACTACTATTTAAATTACTTTTGTTACTACATTAATTAGTACATAAAATAGTCAAATTATTTGCAGTAAATCAAACTAATAACTTTATTTAAATCATTTTGCAATCACAATAGATGACAACTGAATTTTTTACAATAAATCACATACAAATTATGATAAATCCATTTACCTGTAGCCACTGAATTTTTTACGGTAAATTACAAAAATCTAATGCAAAGCTCTATATAAATCACTTACTAGCAGTTACAAACTCATCCTAGTCTTGGCTCAGGTATGCCATCAAAACAGTTCTTTAAATATAGTAACTAAATTTTTTTTATGATAAATCATCATACAAATCACAAAAATCCAATACAAACTAACTTAACCCTATCTAAATCATCTACCAGTAAAGGTCTTGGATTTTTTTTTTGCTAAGTATGCCACACAATAATCTGTAAGTGCAGCAACTGAATTTTTTATAGTAAATTACTATATAACTTATAATGAATTTAATACAAAACCTAAATTTATCTAAATCACTATTATAATATCTATTGCTATTTATATATTTAATTTGATGAATATTTTTGCTTATGTATCATTATTTGAAATATTTGGTAACTTCATTGCTTGCTTACCTTTCATAATTCCATAGAATGTATTACTGTTTTGGTAGCAAGAAACACTTTGTAATAATTTAGGCAAATTATTTGCATTATAAAAAGCAAAGTATTATTAAAGTTTTAAAATAACAAATAATACCTCATTAATAAATTTTTTAATGATTTTTTTATCAATGCTAGTATCAACTTTAAGACATTTAAGACCAACTATTAATTCATTGTCTCATCACTTATATTTAAGAACCTTTCTAAAACCTCTAATGCTAATTACAATAGGGTCTGTAAATTTATTATATTTGATATAATTAATATAATGAATTTATAAAAAGCTATCAGTTACTGGTGACATAGAATTTTTTCTCCTATGTTATCACCATAGTCTGTAATTCAGTTAATCACTATAATTCACAATAAATCAAATATCAAACCAACATAACCCTATCTAAATCTACTTAACACAATAGTCATTAAGTACAACAACTATACAGATTACGATAAATCTAATACATAACTTTATCTAAATCACTTAACACTATAGTAAGTAGATACAGTATCCAAATTTTTTTACAAAATGCAAGTTACAAAGTAAAATATAATACTTACTGGCATGAAACCAATAATAAAAAATTGACAAAAAGAGAAATAAATCAAAATAGACAACTCTATGATGATTAGAAAAGAAAAAAAGTTTGGAATTTGTGCTAATTAGTTACCGAATGAATAAACATATGCATCTAAGTTTAATAAAAGCCATGTTTAATTTTCTTTAATATCGCTTATATAATACTATATAAGTTTAAATAAATTAATAGAAATAGGACAAATCTGTTAAATAAATTTGTCCCTTTTCTATTGATACATGATTTGCATCAGAATTTTGGTTCGGAATTTTAGTTTGGATTGGTCAAATGATGATCAAAATTGTGTAATATAAATATAAAAATACGATTATCTCAAAATAATGTTTTACTCGATTTGTCCTTTTTCACTCCATATATCCAATAACTATATATAATATCTATAAAAAATATATATTTTTTTATTATAAATTTTATAGTTTAAAGACTTCAAGCTATGCTATCAGTCTAAAGTTAAATTTAACAAGAACAGTATTTTGTAATAGATTCTTTAAAATGTAAATTTTTACATTTTTCTAATTTCTTCAAGATTTGTTTAACTAATCTATCTT
>CAJVQA010010569.1:0-11296 GCA_910591915.1 Cetraspora pellucida | reverse complement strand
TTAATAATTTTTAAATAATACTGCGTATTAAAATAGTTTTTAATATAATATTTTTATTACCTAAGAAATAGCCTAATCATCAGGTTCAGAATTAAGTTCAGTATTATTATAATCATTTGGTAAGGCCCAAGCTGGCCAGATACCGTCATCAACATCATCTGAATTAGGTACAGCAAGTAAATAGTTTTTTAGTTCGACAAATTTTTCATGATGTACCAGGAACGTTAGTGTATGGTTTTACTGGCATCTAAAACGAAGGCAAAATCTCAAAGCTGATTGGGAGATGAATTTTAAAGCTAATTGGATTGTGCGATGAAACACAAAGCATGATACTTTTGCGCGCTTAACTTTAGTAGTTTTTTTGTGATGTAAAAATTCAGAATTTGATGGTAAACCTGAAATAAAATAGTAAGCTAGTTCATATGTCATGATGATGACGATAAGTTGGAATAAAGCTCCTGTATATGTAAATCGATTGAAGTTACGATCATAATGACGATTAGGTATTAGAATTCTCATATGCATAAAACAATTAAGATTACACCTCACAGTGTTCATAAAAAGGGATGCTAAAAAAAAAAAAATGAAAAAAATAAAAAACTTGATAATTATAGTTAAGGTTCGTTTTAATTACAATTTATTAGATCATACATTTGATATCATATTCGTAATTACGATTTATTAGATCATACATTTGATATCATATTCATAATTATATAATTTTGTATTAATTTTTTAAAATAGGTTATGAGTATAAATGAATATACAAGAAATGATGTAAATGTGGAAATCGATGTGTTCTCTGAGTATATGTAATAATTATGAAAATATGAACGTACAATAAATTAGTTAAATAAAATAATATTTCCTGAAAAATAAATAAAATTTAGATTTTACAAGTAAGATATTTGACGTCAATAATAATAAAAACTTATGTATACATTTCATTATAAATAAATAATACGTTGTATTATGAATGATGACATGTAATATCAATAATAAAGAAAAATGTGTGTATGCGCTTTATTATGAATAAGTGATTAAATGCGTTATCATTACTTATATGAATATATTACGAATAAGTGATTGAATGCGTTACTATAGACTTATATGAATGTAGTTTAATGATAAATACATCTAATACAATATATTACTATTGTAAAAAAAATAAATAAAAAGACCTAAAAGATTTTTTCGTACTATTAACAGATTACACTTTATTACACTTTATAATGCCTTGCTGTGTTAATACGATCATAAAAATAAATCAAGTTTGCCAGACAGACAAAGAAGAGACAAAATTAACCATTGTATGGGCTATTGGTGTATATCCGATTGAGAGTGAAGATCGAGAGATGGAAATTGTTCTTTTTGTCCTGATAAATGAAGAGGAAAGAGATCCTAATACTCAATCAGTTTTTGTGAAAAATGAGTATTATAGTGTAAGTGGAAAGTCATACCTGGAATTCACAATAACGAATTAAGACTGAAAGTAGGTGCAGATGTATTTAAATAAAATATTATGATAATTATAATATTAAAATTTGATATGTTTAGATGACAGCTACTTCTTCGACGCATTTAACGATCAGAAGGGATCTTGGCTCAAACAGATGCTCATTGAAAACTTCATTAGTTGGTGTTGTGCAAGATATACCAAAAGAAGTTGATGATGAGTATGCGGTATTCAAAATATTGGTAAATGATTATGCTGTCCAGCATTATAATTTTATTGTTAAGATAGTATTTCCGTACAATAACAACTGATTTAAACACTTAATGAATTCTGTTCATCCGAATGAAATGGTACCTTTTATTGTAGACACGTAGAAATTATAGATAAGGAAGTATATGCTTACGCTGCTGATATCTTCCTTATTGATATCAATTTTACGGCTAAAAGAAAAATTTCTAGTTTAAATAATTCTCAAACTACAACGGAGATATACAGAACTGTTCGAACAAAACTCTTAAATGTGCATCAAAATGCTAATGAAAAATCGACTGAAGAAACTTCAACTAAAACAAATAAACATACAATTGATTTAACTACTGATAATCTTAACATCTCAAAACACACGAGAGTGGAAGATGCGGAAGATGATGATGATCTTTATGAACAAAGTGCTGAATGTAGTAAAAAATATACAAATGAAAGTAATGAATACAATGATGATATCAATATTGTTGAAGAAAGCAAATACTCTATGCATAATCGAGGAAAGGTAAACAAAGATAAAGAAAAGATGGCACAACCTGTAGTACATAATACGAGAAGTCGAGCTAAAATAATTAAAAATATAAATGAAAATAAATAAATATATAAATTTAGCAAAATTTATAAAAAATTAAACTTTTATATTGTAAAATATTTGTAACTAAGAAATTGATATATACAAATATATATAAATATAAATAAAACGAACATTCATATTTTTTTTTTAGCAAACGAATTATATCAGAGAACAATAAATTAAATAATGATAATACCGATACTGTACAAATATAAAAAAAAATAAATCTTCAACATAAATAAACTTTGACTAAATATTATAAATGATAAATAAAATCTCATTATTAATAATAGTTAAAGTTTACTTCTAAAAATCTAACAAGTCATGATTACCATGACGAACTAATAATTATGCTCATAATCGATAAAAAAACAAATGTTTAATGAATATTTATAAACTTTTATTGTTATTTAAAAAGCTATATATATATATAAATTAATACTTGTTATTAAATTGATTAAACTATATTAGCGAAAAATTTATTTTGAAATAAAATCACCCATTAGACAATCATATGACTACAATGAAATTACCTATACTATGATATAATAGTGATGATTACTCTCTCAAAACTAATTTATATTAATAATATTACAAAATTACTCTAAAATTTAAATCATATATGCGTTAACAAGATTTTAAAGAATATTTATCTCGCGCCATTATGATGTAATCAAGATTATCTTCTGAAATTAAATCACATGTACATTATCAATATGACTTAATATGATCATATTATAGCTATGCATTTAATGAATTTACTAATATGCATTAAATAAATTTACTAATATTTTCACCATTTCTAATTGGTTCCACTAACTAATCGAATAACAGAATATGTACTTGCAATTTTATAATACTTTAGTAATAAAATAGTAGAAAAAATTAATAAACTCGCGTATAATTAACAATCTAAAAAAAAAAAAAAAAAAAAAAAAAATCTAATAATAACTATAATTATCTCTCATAAAAATTAACCTTAAAATAATACGGATGTACATAATAGTAAAATGGTTATATACATGACAAAACAACCTTCCTTAACGAACATAAATTAAATTTCTAAAAAATAAATAAAGCCTACAAAAACATTTTTAGTTATAAAATAATTAATTCACATAAATTTTAAAAAATATTATCTTAATTTGAGTAATATGTTATGACGAATAACTGATGCAATAATACAATAACATAATTTTGATAGCAGGTTATGACATACAATCAATACAAGTTAAATTAATAATAATGGCATTATAATAGTATCAGATAATACTCTTTGAACATAGATTAATAATCTGAAATTAGATCAAACTTATGTAATAAAAAATCATACTCATTGCGCATCACTAATTACATATATTAAAATCATGATTATTTCTTGAAATTAGATCATACTTATATTAAAAAAATCATATGCATTACGCATTATCAAATATAACAATACAAACTCCCTTAGCTCATATAAATTAAAATACCATAACGTAATTCTAATAGTATGTTATGACACATAATTACACGAATTTGATTAATAATAATTACATTATAATAATGTTAGATAATACTCTTTGAATTTAGATTAATAACTTAAAATCAAAATATACTTATATTTAAAAATCATACACATTGCGCATTGCTAATTACATATATTAAAATCATGATTATTCCCAAAAATTAAATCATACTTATATTAAAAAATCATATGCATCACACATCACCGATTATAACTTAATATTAAAATCGTACTTGCATCTGATTAATATTTAAGGAAAATCTCAAATAAATTGTAAATAAATATTCTAAAATACTAATAATTAATACAGAATTAATTAAAAGTTAAATTTTATATAGAGTTAAAAAAAAAAAAATGCCAAGAATAACGTAATATAAACGCAACAAAAATAAACATAAGAATGAAAAAATGAATCATAAGAACAAAAAGAAAATCAAAAATGTTAATATTCATTAAAACAAAAATGCTGAAATAATCTAACAGCTTATGATGAGGAAAAATCACATGATACGTCCATAAAGAATAAATGAAAAAACTATACATTAATTTAAAACTGAATACAAATCTGATGACTACTTTATATAATAAATAATACAATAAATAACATATAAATAGAACATAATGAAAATTAAATTTTACAAACTTCATATATCAAAAAAATATATGCATTCTATAAAACCTCCAATAAACTTCACTGAAACCCGAGGAGAAACTAGAAGAAGAAAAAACCGTAAATATCAAAAAAACTTAAGAAAACAAAAAAAAACTTCAGCTCACATTGCTAGAGATAATTGGGCAAAATGTGCTGGTTTGCCCTGGCACATATTAGAAATCAATGAAGAGTTTGAACAAAAAATCAAAGAATACACAAATTGGCCACAACTAATTAATCCAAAACTATCAAATGAAACTTTAAAGGAATTTCACAATAATACCAATTTAAATGAATTACGAGAGTTATCATGTGCTATCTGTTCAAAACTAAATGACTGGAAAAATTATAAAAAAGTCTCTATAAAAGACGTAAATTTAAATTTACTTAAAGCACTGAATGAACTTATCGCTCTATTCTTTGAAATTAACTTCCATTATAATGAACCATATATTGACAACACCAATATAAAAATATTACTTGATCAAGCAGGATTTATAAATACTTCTGATCACCAAAATAAAAATAACATACTTTCAATACGAGTATGCAATGTTTGTTACAGATATCTAGAAAAAAATATAACACCTCCACTATCTTTATCAAATAATATGTGGATTGGAACTACACCGATGTGTCTACAAGTAGGGATAGAAATCAGTTTAGTCGACCACTATGTTTAGTCGACTAATTAGTCGACTAAACATAGTAGTTTATTATATAAAATTTTTAGTCGACTAAACCGATTCCAATCCCTATCTACAAGAATTAACTATCCCAGAACAACTTATCATATCTCCAGGATACATATGCATGAATCTCATACAAATTACAGATAAAAAACATACTCACCATAAACTCAGAGGACATGTTATTACCTTATCGCAAAATCCAAGCTTAATAGCGAAGATATTACCTCTACCACTGTTTAAACTTTGCGATCACTTGAAATTAGTTTTTATTGAAAAAAAAACTCCTTCCAAAAATTATCTAAAAAAAATCCTTCAGATACGAAAAAGTAAAGTGACAAATGCACTTCAATGGCTTTTCAGCCATAACAAGCTATTTAAAGAATATATAGAAATTAACAGCAAAATCCTAAATGACTTACCCAAAGGAGAAATTCCAGAACCTTTACTATTGACAACTACTGTTATTGACCTTGAAATGCAAAACATAGAACACTATACTGGTTATATCCACGATCCAATAGAATATGATGAATCGAATAGTGAAAATGAAACTGAAAATATTACTTTGAATAATAAAGATAAAACAGATCAATTTATCAAAAATAATACTATAGGCAATTTATATAACTTTAGAACATCAAGTATACTATATGTAAATGATATTCCAGTAATGGAAGAAGAACTTACTTTAAGTTCTTTACAAAAACTTATCGAAAAGTCAAATTTACAGTACAAGAATAAACCACTAGATAATGCTTCAAATACTACATCTAAAACAACTCAAACGAAATTAATTTGTGTATCTCATGAAAATACACCAATAAATAAATATGAAGATCCAAAACTTCTTCCTGCTGCCTTCCCTACTCTTTATCCATTTGGTGTAGGAGGTCACATAGGTCATTCACAATATATTTTTTTTAAAGAATATATAAATCATTTGATGTGCTATCATGACCCTAAATTTCGTCAACACAGATCATTCTCATTTGTCACCTTTAATATCTTACAAAGGCGTGAAGTATCATCAGAATCATATAATTTAACAAAAAATAATAACTTTGAAAAATCAGCTAACTTAATAAACATACTCAAACCAAATGACATAAAATTGGCAGTTGAACAGATACAAAAAAAAGAACCTATAACTAATCCAAATATACTTGAATTACTTAAAAATATTAATTCCACAGGATCAAAATTGATGGCATCATACCAATCATGTTTTAGAATGCATAACGAAATATGTGCAACAATTATACAAGATGGTGCACCTTCTATATTCATAACAATTAATCCAGCTGATCTTCATAGTCCCATTGTGATGATGTATGCTGGAAACGAAATAGATCCTGATAAGCTTTTACCAGAAAATTTTCCAAAAGCTAATGAAAGGGCCTGACTTGCACATCTTGATCCTTCAGCTGTAGCAAAATATTTTAATGTTATTATACAAACAATTATATCACAATAATAGGTTACAACAGAAAAAATGGAGGCGTATTTGGAATAATAAAAAATTATTATAGAGTTGTAGAGTATCAAGATTGTGGTACACCCCATTGCCATATGATAATTTGGCTTTGTGGTATATTAGACCCGATTACCCTGCATGAAAAACTTAAAAGTGATAGTGAATTTTCACAACGCTTATTAAATTTTATTAGTGACATAGTACGAGAAGACATAAGCTATCTTACAAAAAATGAAGCTATAACAGATGAAATGCTAGAAACTGAATACTTGAGACTAAAAACTTTAATAGAAAAAAGAATGCATCCCTCGTTCAAACCAATTCCAGATCTGGAATTACCAGACTTTGAAGAAAATCTATGCCTGGATCTGCTTGCAATTGCAAAACACACTCTCTATTACCATTGCAACAAAACATGTAAAAATATAAATGTGGTTTAAACAAAACTTGTCGTTTTGACTTTCCTAAAGAATTGGTAAATCTATCACGAATAATTCTCCTGGAACAAAATATCATAGCTGTACAACGTACTAATACATTGATTAATAACCATAACCCATACATAACAGCTGCAAGCAGGGGTAATAATGATATAAAATTTATTTTAACATGAAAACTTGCCCTAGTCTATGTTTATTACATAACAGACTACATTACTAAGTCTGACGCAGATACACATAGTTCATTCTTAATATGTGCAGCAACTTTAGAAAATTTTTTAAAACAAAATTCGGATGATACCACCATCAACCTTATAAATAAATCTAAAAAATTAATAACGACATGTCTAAACAAAATTGCAGGACAAACAGAACTTACGGGTCCGCAAGTTTCGGCATATCTTTTAAACATTCCAGATCATTATACTCTGAAAAAATTCAGCTCTATACATCTACCTACCTTTATCAATTACTTCTCAGAAAAATTAACTAAATATAATGAAAATATAAATATAAACAATAATAAATCAGATGAAACAGAAGAACCATATTCAACACAAGAATCTTTTATAATATCTTCATTTTAAGGCAAACTAATAGCAATAAACCTCCGACTTGACTATCAATTCAGAGAACAAGCACTAAAAGGAATTTGCCTTTATGACTATGCAGCAACAATAAAAAAAATACCTCTCAATTCACGTGAACTCTCAATAATAACTGACCAGCATTTAAGAACTAAAAATACTCATGTTGACAGATTTTATTTTTATAGAAATGATTCAAATACAACATCCGATAAAACACATCCACAATGCAAGACTTACATCCAAATGCAAAGAAAACATGGAACAGAAAGAACCGTAATACTACATGGTAAAGGAATACCAAGAAGAAATGATAACAAAGAAAAAGAATATTATAGCCAAAGTATTCTCATATTATTTAAACCATAGGAAACAGTTTATGATTTAATAGAAAATTATACCTCTTGGAAAGAAGCATGTGAAGCATTTTTAAATAATCCCTCTTTATCCAAACAAATAAATTATATTATCTCAAACATTGAATTATTACATCAATGCACTGAAGAATCAGAACTTGATCATAAACTAAGACAAACTGCAAAATACAACCCAATATCAGCAAAATTTGCCGTATAGAACATATAGTGCCTGGATACGCTGCTGAAGAAGAACTAATATTATCAGATAATTATGTTACCTATAATGATATGAATTATGAAAATTTTGATCCCGAAAATATAATTAGATCAGGATTAAAAGATATTAATGTTATTGACTCAATAATAAATATTTTCCAACTATGTGGAAGATTTCTTAAAAATAATAACAAAATAATAACTAATCAGAATGAAACAATTAGAGAAATTAACAAAAATGGCATACGCCAGAGTGAAAATTACGATGAAGAACTATTAAACATATAGCAAACTGCAATCATAGCTCGAAAAACAACATGGCAAATAAATGCTAATAAAGAAACAAATAAACAATACATAAATTCTGATCACACAAATAGAACTACCTCAGATAATGTATTTTCCAATACGAACACTCTACAAAATAAAATATCTTCTTTAAAAAAATATGCATCAGACCTAAATCAAGAACAAAAAAAAGCCTATTACTTAGTATGTAACCATCGCCAAAGAAACCAACCAATAAATCCCAAAAAACTGTCACAATTACTTCTCTATCTATATGAAGTGGGCAGAACTGGTAAAACCAAAGTAATCCAAGCAATATGCTCATATTTTGAGCATACTTCTCAATGAGATACTATTCTTATCCTAGCACCTACGGGAATAGCAGCTACAAATATTAATGGAATAACAATCCACTCTGCATGTGGACTAAGTTTTAATGATGAAAATTACAAGTTAACTAAAGAACAACTAAAAAACCTACAAAAACTTTGGACAAACATAGAATATATAATAATAGATGAAATTTCCATGATCGGTAAAAATCTACTAGTATGATTTCACACCTTTATAAAAAATATAAAAGCAACAGACAATGATACACCATTTTCTAAATTAAACATACTATTCACAGAAGACTTCATGCAACTACCACCAGTTCTAGATCCAGCACTATACATGCTTGACAAAATAAATAGTATTGGAACATCAACTACACAACCTAAAAAACGAAAACGAAACACCAACATACCAATAATTAATACATATACAGTTACAAACACAATAGGAACAAACCTCTGGCTTAATATACAACATGCAATACATTTACACCAACTAATGTGTCAAATAAATGACCCATATTATGCAACAATCCTTAAAAATATGCGAGAAGGATATCTAACAGAAGATCAACAAATCACTTTAAGATCAAGAATTCTCGGCGATAACTGTATAAACAATCAAGAATGTAAAAATGTAATATTCCTAGTAACAAGAAACAACACATGAGTTCTATTAAACTTAAACACAACAATAGAACATGCACATTAAAATCAACAACTCTTAATATATTCCTGCTCAGAAGATTCATATAACAAACTGCCACTTACTGGAAAAAATCGGCTAAGATTCTTATCAATGCTCGACACTAAAGACAATGCCTTCTGTGGAATTCTATCGCTATCAATTAACATGAAAGTAATTATAACAGTCAATATTAACGTAAATGACAACTTAGCAAATGGTACTCAAGGAATTCTCTGCCAAATAATATACAATAAAAACTCAATCGACCTTTCGTTACTCCACAAAAACATACTAATATTAAATACTTCTCCAAAATATGTAATAATTGAACTTATGAACAAATCACCTTATACATTTCAAAATCTTCAACCAAACAACATACCAATTTATCCAATAAAATGAGGTTGTACATGTACCATCTGGAGTCATGATGGAACCAAAATCAAAAAAAAATTTCAACGATTTCAACTAACTCCAGCTTTCACATTCACAGATTACAAATGCCAAGGACAAACACTACAAAAAATAATTGTAGATCTAACAGAAGGTAACATGCACAATAGCACCTATGTAATGCTCTCAAGAGCACAAAAATTAGAAGATTTATTAATCCTACAGCCCTACAAAGAATCCGTACTTGACATACAACCTCCATATGCATTACAAACCGAACTCAAATGACTCGAAGAATGTACACAAAGGACTATAAACTTAAATGAGTGGCCAAACAAATAAACCAACATGACAAAACATACAAAAATAAAATAAAAAATCACCCTATCCTAAACATAAAAATTTAAAACAATATTAAATATCTAAAAACTTCAAAACGCTTTATCCGAATAAAACACACCAATAAATAACAATAAGATAATGAAACATAACAAAATTCCATGCATCTTCATAATATATTAACACAAACTATCAAATAACAAAATCAAATATATAACAATTCAGCACAAATATTAAAATAAATAATAAAACTAAAACCAAAAACAAAACAATTCAAAATTAATTAAAATTTACCCAAAACTATAAAACAACAAATAACAAATAAAAATAGTACGTTTCTGGTTTTAGCGTGACACCGCCACGTCGTGCAGCTATCCTAATTCATTAACATTAATGCGCAATGTAGATAGACTTCCTTTATGTTTTTTTTGATGCTTTGAAGATCTTTCTTTTTTTTTCATTTTCTCAATCAAGTTTTTGAATTAATTCACAAAGCTATATAAAATAAATATTTTTATTATTAATTAAACATTACATATATATAATAAAATTTTATATTTAAATTATAAGCTTACTCTTTGATTCTTCCAAGAAATTTGAACAATGTAAAATACGTCAACATCATTTTCTTCATCACTAATTTCTGGACTTGCATATTCAGATTTTATTACCTTATTAACATCAGATAAAGTTTCACCTAATTCATTATGATCCATAAGCAATGCACATTCATGTCTTTTCTTTGTTTTCTAAAAAAAAAATAATACAAATTATATTAATTACATCATAATTAAACCAATATACTGTTACATCTGGATTTAAAATAGAATTAAAATTCTTTGTAATATTTTATTTTTAATAAAGGTTTTCTTTTAGATATTAATTCTTAGTTTTGATTCGTAGAGTTGCTTATGATTAACAACATTTCGATAATAGTGAAACAAATATTTGCATATGTACTAGTTAAAATATATTCAAATAATTAATAATAAAAAAATATTTTATACAGAATAAATATAATTACAATAT
>CAJVQA010010568.1:0-11297 GCA_910591915.1 Cetraspora pellucida | reverse complement strand
TTAGTTTATATTAAAGATTACAATTTTAATTATTACAAGTTTAATAATTTATATATAAAAATTAATACTTGTCTTAAAAGCAAAATTTTTTTTTTTTGAGAATAGTGATTCTAGTATAGTAATTAAGTTGTCATTCTTTAACCAGTAGGTCTAATATTCAATTTCTATTGATGTTAGATTTTGAAAAAATGATCTTATTCTGGCCAACTTATCTGTAATCTGAGGTTTGTAAATTCTGTAATTCTGGTTTACCAAGACTAACTTTGGAAGTGTGCAATATTATATGAATAAATCTGAAAAGTATATACTCAAATTAGAAGCCTATTTGAAAATTCTAAGCAAAGAAACAGTATAACTTTCAATGGTGTCATCTGTAAAGATCTTGATCTGAAGAAAAAAACCTGAAGCAGATGACTTGTACAGACAAAAATCTCTAGATAAGGGGTTTACCAACCTGGCCATCAGTTGATTTAGGCATAAAGTCATATTATGCAAGGCTAACTAGATTGGTAGTATAGAAGGACTTGCAAGAGTAGATAAGATTGTAAAAAAAGAGTATTGAAATTGTATAAACTTTGCAAGAATTGTAAACTAAATTTAGCTACCAATTGAGATACAGAAGGCTCTAGTAACAATGTTTTAAGGATAATCTGTATGAAATAAGGCAGGAGTCCTAAGGATATAGGTATGCATCTAGAATTTCTTAACTGACATCATGTAACAGAAATGTTTTAGTAATACAGTAAGAATTGCAGTACAGAGGGTTTAAATAAGCAACACCTATAATTGGATTGCAAGTATAGCAGCTAGTATAGAACCTATATATAGACAGACTACTTAAATTAGATACCAAAAGTGTACATATAGCTAGATGTACTCTCTAATGTAAGGTAGCTTCTTTAAGTTAATCAGACTGCAAGCTACTATGTTTACTATATTGAATAAAAAAGCCTTAGTCTCCAAAAGACTAGTTTAAATATAAAAAAAAAAAAAAAACTTTTTTTTAACTTTGGAAATATATAAAATTTTAAAAAATTTAAAAAATATTTTAATAATAAATCCTAATGTTATATAATTTTTAAACTTTAATTAATTAAAAGTTTTTTAATAAAATTAAAAATATTCAAAAATACAACTCTTTCTGTTGATCTTTTATTCTAAAAACAAATAAGACAAAAATAATAGCAGCAAGCAAGAACTAACTTAGAAAACCTGTTTTGACAACTTAAAGAAAAAAAAAGTAGACCAAAAACAATATAAAGTTTGATAGGAACTCCTTTTTCTTTTAGTTAAGTACAGAGCACAAAAAAGCATTTTAGTTTTTTCTTCAAAATTTTTTCTAAAAATTTAGAGAATTGTTAGAGTCCCAGTATGGCAGATCAAATTAGGTTACACAAAAACACATAAACAATAAAGTAAATAAACAATAGATCATGTCATCTTTTTGGTTAGGTAAATAGATTGCAAGAAAACAACAATCATGCAATTAAACAATAACAGAAAAGCAAATAGTTTTTTTTTGAAAAATCTAAAATAATTCTACTAGTAAATATTAGTTGATTATTATTTAAGCACAAATTAGAAGATGAGTAAGTTATACAAGCAGAGGCTACTTAAGTTTATTTGAAGAGCATGCAAAAAAAATCTTAGTTACTTAAATAGCAATATGTTAACTAAAACACTAAAAGATATAACATCATATAGTTCAAACAATATAGAGCAAATAGTATACAGTATAGCAATTAGTAATCCAAATGAAATTACAAAACAGAATCTGTTAATTTACAGTCAAGTTCTTGAAGTGTTAAGACAAATCGAAACTAAAAGTCTTGAAAAAACATTAATTAAAAAATAGACAATGAAAGCAAGAATAACACAACACAATCTGAAAGCAATTAACTATATAACTAATATAAGTAGTTCAATAATATTAAAGAAAAAAAATAAAATAGTAGTAAAAAAAAAAGATATAAACATTGGCTTCCAACAAACTGGTTCAAAAAAGTAAAAACAAGAAAAACTAACAGTTGAAACAACAGAAGAAAATAGTTAAAATATTATTAACAACATAAAAGATTTTATTATTGCTATAGAAGCTAGCACATCAAATCAAAACTATTGATTGACAAATTTAGAAAAGTTGGCAGTCAAGATTAGTAAAGATGAAAGCAGAAGTAAAAAAGTAGAGTGTTTTTAAAGACAGAAAGCATAGAGCAAAGTCAAAATAATTCTGACTTTGATAATAGAAAGAAAAATGCTAAAGACCAAAAAACCAACTCAAAAGAACTAACCAACTTAGCATCACTAGAAGATAGTTTTTAGTCATCACAAAATAGATTATATAACAAAAAAAACTCATTTAAAGCAAAAATCCTAACATACAAGATTTCAGATAAAACAAAAGAGTACAGAATTAACTTTATAAAGTAAGTACTTAGAAATGACAAATATATCAAAGGAATAGAAAAAAGTTTTTAGAATGGAAATAATTGGATTATAGTAAACTTTAATTGCAAATATAACAGAAAAACAACAAGTAAGAAAATATTAAGAAAAAAAAAAAATTAGTGCAAACTCATCTTCATAGAAGCAAAAAAACAAAAGAGTAGTCTTAATTATAATACAATAGAGAAAGGCAAATCAGAAATTTAAAAAACAGCACAGTCAAACAAATAGCACTAAATTTACAGAAGACTGAATACTGACTTTATCTCACAAAGCAAACAAACTAAACTAATTTGTACCAAAAAAAAAAAAAAAAAAAATAGAGAATCTAAACTATTTGACTATACAGAATTTATTAGCAAACATCAGTTATGAAAAAATTGAATTCATGTATAGAAGTATTAAAAATGCAAAAGTTGTAAGAATTAAAAGATCTTAGTTTAAAGTACTAGCAATAATTAAGACAACAAACAAAAACTATATAGAAATACTTTGGTCACTTTTATCGAACAACAACAAATTAGTATAAGTAACACAAGGTAAAGAAGATTACAAGCAAAGAAATAAACATAGTCTTTTTATAGCAAAATTTTTAGAAGTATCTAAAGGAGCTTCTGAAGTTTTTTTGCTAAGAAGCCTTAAAAGTAAAAGAACAAAATCAGTATTTATATCAATTAATAGCAATAATAACCTCAAAAGGTTTGCAATCATTACTTTTGCAAACCAAGAAGACTTAGAATTAACACAATCAAAACCATTCTGATACTACAATCACTCAATCTTTTGAAATGATTATGAAACAAAAAAAAACATCAAGAAAAAAAAGTAAACTATTAAGAAAGAAAAGTTAGACCAATAAAGAAGAGACTAACCAAAAAATAAAATACAAATATAGTACAAAGGATTTGAACAAGGATTCAAGAACTAATCAAGAAAAAAAAACAAAGAATTATCAAAAAAAGAAAAAGGCTATCAACTTAAGACTTACTATTAGAAATTATTTTTAGACTAGACAAACTTGAGTACAGCATAAAGCAAAACTTGAATTAGCAAGCTCTAGTCTTGCAAATCATTTCTAAAAACTACCAAGGTTAAACTAACAATCTCAAATATAGAGCCAAGCTCCTTATCACAAAACAGAGAAAAAAGAACTAATTTAGCACAAAGAAATACTCTATATTTGGATAAAAAACAAAAGACAATAAAAAAAGCTATTAGAAATAGAAAAATATATACAAATAAAGAATTGAATTGAATTTGACAATACATAATATTAATAGACTTAAATCAAATAATCAAAATTTAGAATTACTTTATGATTAGTTAATTAACAATAAGCTAGATATAGTAGGTCTAGCAAAAACAAACATTTTAGTTAAAAAAGATTTTTTTTTAGAAAAGAATTTAAAAAGGTACAAAAACATTTGGTTAAGTGCAAATTCTAATAAGAAGAAAGGTTCAGAAATGGGATTATTAATTAACAAAAAATTGAAAAAACATTTAGATTATATAAAAAGAACAAATAAATATATAATTTCTGCTAGCTTCTTTTTTAAGCAGATTAAAATTAAAATTATAATGGTCTACTTATCTTCAAACAATAAAGAAGAAAGAAAAATAATTTAAAAGTTAATAATTAACAAATATATTAAAAGACTACCAAGAACACAAATAGTAATTATGGAAGACTTTAATGTGACAGTAAATTTGAACTTAGACAGACTAATAAACCAAAAGAAAAAACAAGCAAAACCAAATCTACTACTTAGTTAACTAGAAAAAAACAAGAGTTTAGTAATACATTTAGAGTAATTAATCCAAATGCAAGAGAGTTCTTATGGTTTGAATATGGATCAGAATCAAGAATTGATTATATTTGAGTTACAGAAGAGTTAGCAGATGGTCTCTATGAAGCAGAAATCCAAGAAATGAATACTTGTACAAATGGTGACCATAAGCAAATATAGAATTAAGCCACCTGATCACACCATATAGTGCAGCAGAAATAAGAAAAGAAAATTATAAAAAAACAGTTTTTCTTTATAATAAAACAACTAAAGAAGACTAGAAGAAATATAGACAGAAGCTTAATTCAGTATTAGAAAAGAAAATTAGCATTCAAGATCTACAATGTTTTCACAAACAAATAAAGATGTTAAAGAATATGACTAATTAAATAACTAATAAGATATAATTAGCAATAGTATTATTGCAATAACAAAAAAATATATTATAAAAAGAAAAATTTCAAATACTTTAAGTAAAAAAAAGAAGAAAATGGAAGAATCTCAACTAGGTAAAACTCTTACACAATTAGAAAGATAAATTAGTATAGGAAAAATAAATATCAAACTAGAGTTTTTAGAAGATAATATAGTTGAGCTAAACAAAAAAATTAGATTTATCAATGAGTATCATGAAACTTATATAAACTTAGCACAATTATAAATATACAAGCTTATTGAAGATCTAAAAGGTTGATGAAAAATACTTTAAGCAAGAAGAATCAGTGAACTAAAAGGACAAAAAAGAAAAGAAATAGAAGATAATATAAAAAAAAGATGCCAAATAATCAATAGAAAACAAGACAAAATGCTAATAAGCCTTTTAGACAAATTAACAAAAAAAATTCAACTAGATAGACTCATTAATGAAGAAGAAGAACAAAGAAGCCTAGTAATTAAACTAGCAGAAGTACTTATAAAAACAAAAGAACACTACTAAAATCAGTTTAAACCATGTTATTTTAATTAAAATATATGCAAAAAAAGATGTGAAGAAATATATAAGCTAAAAGAGTTTATTAAAAAAGAATGATACAAAAATCTTAACCAAAATATTTCTAAAGAAGAATGAAATGAAATGATTTAAGAGTATAAAAAGAAAACAGCATAAGGAATTTCAGACATTACATATATACTAATCCAAGAAGCTGAAATTAAAGCATATAAAATTTTTAAAACATTTGCTGAAATTTGTATCAAAATAGAGTCAATACCAAAAAAATGAATAATATTACAAATCTATCTAATTCTAAAAGAAAGTGAATGTTACTATAATCTTAGTAATATCAGACCAATAGCTTTACTAAAAATATTTTGAAAATATACAATAAAGATTCTAACTAGAAAATTAGCCAGAATATTTTGTCAAAAAAATGTTCTTAGAAGTTCAAACATTGTAGGATTTTTAGAAAACTCAACAAAATAATCAGTGTATATTATAAACATGTTAATAGAAGATGCAAAAAAAACAATAAGGAGCTTTGGTTAGTTTTACAAAATATAAAAAAGGCTTTTGATTTAGTATTATTAACAGCCTTAAAGGCAGCTATAGAAATAATTAAACTTTCAGAAATAACAATCAAAATAATCTTAAATTCTTTTTAAGACAGACAATCCAGAATAATCATATACTGAAGTTATACAAAAGCATTTATAATAAATGATGAAATAGAACAGAATAAGATGCTTTCACCTTTAGTATAGAGAATTTTTTATGATCTTTTGTTTGAGAGAATTTAAAAAGATCCAAATCTAGGCTATATAATAAAAGTTTCAAATTTATATAATAATAGTTTAAACTATTCAACAAAGACAAACTGGAGACAAACAGTAGTAACTTTTGCAGATGATATATCTGGATATTAAATAGTCAAGAGCAAATGAAGCAGACATTACAAATTGCAGAAAACTTTTTTAAACTAAATGACATTCAAATAAATAAAAAAAAATCAAAGCTAATTATTACAAATCCAAGTAAACTTAAAGAAAATAGGAAGATTAAACTTAGTAATGAATAAATACATGAAGAAGAAAAGACTAAAATTACAAGATTTTTAAAAATTTGGCTTAACAGCAAACTTAATGAAAACCAAATCAAGTCAAAAGCAAAAGAATTAGTATGTTTAACAACAAGGCTTTTAAATACTAAAAAAATAACAGGTACACAAGTATTATATATAAATAATATGTGTATAATGTCAAAGTTAACTTATATGCTCAAATAACAAAGTTGTCTAAAAGAATAATAGATGCTATTTAAAGTTCAATAATAGGTTTAGCCAAGCACAAACTGGAAATTGCAAATACAGTAAGCAATGCATAATTATATATAGAAATATGGGCAACTGTAATGCACTATGAAATTAACTTGTAACAAAACAAATTATAGATTTATATACAAGACTTAATTCAACTAGGCTAGAAAAGATATTTACAAAAATTAAAGTAAACCAAGACCTTCTGCTCATAGGCACAACAGAAAAGAATTGGCATAAAATCATACCAAAAATATGTAGCAATTTATAAAAAAATAATTTAGCATGTTAAACAATATTAAAAGCAAAGGACTTGCAAATATTATTCTATTTTAACAATATAAATATTGAAAAAAAGAATAAAGAATTAAGAATTGCAGAAATACTAGAAAACAAACTTATCTTTTAGATAGCTTTAGCACTAAAAAGACTTAACATAACTTTAATAAATCAGCTTATTAACAAAGCAAAGAACAAAATGATCTCTTGGCATCAATTTAAATTATTAAAAAGAAAATCAAGCAAAGATATACCAGCCAGCTGGTTTAAAAAAATTGAAGAAATGATATTAGAAAACAAAAATAATAGATAATTAAAACCTAAATATGTATTACCAAACAGAAACAGAAAGGCACTTCAAACACCACTTGATAGTTGCTCAAAAAACAACAAAAAAAAAATAAATAGTGCTAAAATTATCAAAAGGAAAAGAAACCAATAACTTGTTAATAAAAAAAGTAATTATAAATACATTAAAAAAGTACTTACAAAACACTAGGAAATTAAATTGGTTAAAAACAAAACAAACCAAGTTCTTAAAAAATATAAAGAATATAGTTTTGATTATATAGAAGAACTAAAAATTTGTAAAAAATGGAGTAATAGAAAAGAAGTTCAAGGTTCGCTATTAAGATTTATCAGAAAAGATGAAAACCAACTACTTATAATAAACAAAAAAATAATATATAGCTGGTAACAAGAAAGCAGAACTAAAATAAACAAGTTAGAAGCACAACTTAAAGATATAATATGTGATGATTTGAATATAGAATTGATCAAAAAACAGTAGTAAGCAAAGAGCTAAAAGAACTTCTTATTTTCAAGAAATAAAAAAACCAATTAAATTCAGATAAAAAATTTATCTTCTATACAGATGGTTTACTCAAGAAAGCAGTAACAAACAATGTTTTAGATATCGATTATATAAAAGCAAGCTGGATACAAGTTGATGCAGAAAAAGAAAAAGTAATTGATAAGATGCTATAGATACTCAAAATTGGCTCTCATCAACAAAATTAGAACTACTAAATATTGGTTAGTAATTTAATAACACCAAAAAAAAGAAGAGTTAAGATCTATACAAATAGTGCAACAGCAATATCAGATCTTAAAAGAGGAAAAAAGCAAAAAGAAGCAGATAATAAATCAAAGAAAAGAATCATGATTTGAAAAAAAATATAAAAAAATTGCTCAAATTAAAAGAGTTAGAGTTAAAGAGTAGGGGGTAATGTAGATCATTTCTATATAGAAATGTATGGTATTTTAAAATTTTCATCTAAAATTGATATATGCTACTAATAAATTTTTTTTATTTTTTAATTAATCAATAAAAAAATTTTATAATATTATAAATAAAATTATTTATCTATTATAGTAAAATTTTGAAGTATTGTATTATTTTAAAAAACATACTTGTATATATTACAAAGTTTTCCAGGGTCCTCCAAAATTTGCTGGGGTTACACAAAATTATTGGATTTGATTAGTTAATTTATATAACTCTATAAGTTAACTTAATAAATTTTTATATCTAATCTTTAAAAAGTCATATCTTTCTGAGTTTTTACTCAATATTAATGATTTTACTATTATTAGAATCAGAAATACCTACTTTATGAACTTTTCTTATAAATTAAAATTAGGTTATTTAATATAATTTTTTATAAAATTAAATATAAAAAAAAATTACCATTAGGTTTATATATAATTTTAAACTACTACCCCTTATCCTAAAATTAGTTAAAGTTAAGGGACATAGTAATAATAAATAGAATATTAAAATAGATAAAATAACAAAAAAAGGAAGTAGTATAGAAAATAAAGATAAAATTATAGTTATGCCACTATCTAGTTCAAATATATTACTCTGTTAAAAAGAAACAATTGTAAAAGGACCAACAAGACAATTTGTCAAAGACATCTTAGATTTTAAGATTAGCTTAGAATGGAGATTTATATTAACTGTCCAAAAATTAGAACCAAATGAAGGAAAAGAAGAGTATGACTGGTCATTATTATAGAAAAAAGTTAGAAGTCAAAGCAGAGTCAGATGTACAAATATAAAGAAGAATAGAAAAATTGCAACTCTAATCAAATGTGTTAATAAAAAACTACTAGTACTAAAAACTCTAACGAAGAAACATTCAAATATATACAAAATACTATATTGTATTCTATATAATAAAAACCAAGAAGAAGATCAAGAATATTTAGCTATATATAAAAATTATAAAAAAAGATAGGCCATTACAGAAAGTTTAGCTATTAATTTGGCCTGAATAGTACTTTCAGAAGAAATTCAGAAGAAAACAAGTAAATTGAAACTAATGAAAATCTTATGGAGAAATTTAGCAAAAGAGAAAAAAGAATGTAGATTCAAAAGCATAAAAGGGCTAATCTAAAAAAAAGCCAAAACAACAATAAAAAGCCTTATTCAAACTTTCAAAAAAGCTAAAAAGTTTATAACAATATGGGCAAATGCAGCATAAAATAGTTTCTTTGAAAATATATAAAAAAATATTGTGAAGCAGTTACTGACTAAAAAAAGGCAAATAAAATTAGCTCTGTAAACAAAAAAGAAAGAAAGAAAGCAGTTTAAGAAGTGATGCAGTTAGCAATCTAATAAAAGGAGTAGATAAAGAAGTTATAAAGAAGGATCAAGACTGAGCTATAAAAGAAAAAAAAAAAAAAATACAAAGTTCTTGGTTAGGTTTGGTCAGAGATTATATAGAAAGAAAAGTAAGACCATTTTTTTATAGTTCTAATAGCTAGCTTGGTATAGCTCTCTGGCCAGATTAACTTCTGACCAGTATAGCAGATCACTTCTGAACACTTATAGAAGCAGTCAGAAGATGTTAAGCCAGAATTTAAGACAACTTTGTACAAAATCATATATATAAGACTCTTAATAAAGATGATTAGCAAGGCTACTAAAGATTAAAAAAAATAAAATACATAAAATAAAATTAAAAAAGTTTCTTAACAAAGTTTATAAAATAGGTTTTTAAAAATATTTTTTACTTAGAAAGTATATTGCTAAAATTAATTGTTAAAATTTTATTATAAAAATTAATTTTAAAAAAATTAACAGATAAATTTGTCTGTATTACAATTTAGAAATAGTATTTTATTTTAGCTAATAGTTGTTTGGATATCTAAAATAATAGTTGTTTAGTATTATAAAAACTCAGATCAAAGACTTCAAATCATACTCCAGATGTTTTAGATATCCCAAAACACTCTAAAATGATAAAACAATTAATTTAATTATAATTAATTAATATTTATTAATTATAATACAATATTTACTATAGTGTTACTATATATTTTCTATATATTATTATAATTATTTTTTTAGTTATACTTAGGACAACACCTGTAAAAAGACTTCTAAGTGCTAAATAATTATAGAAACTTTGTAAATAAATATATAGTTATACAATAATATTTGTTTTATTTTTAGTTAATATGTAAATTATTATACAATTAAATGTCAAATATTGATAAAAATAGAAAGATACAGTATTGGTTTATTATTTGTATACAAATATTAATAGTAAAATTCACTTAATTTTTGCTGTATTTTGGATGTCTATATGGTCCAGAATGATGTTACAATATATAGTAACTCTAAACTAATTAATTATTAAATTAAAATCTATAAAAAAGATAGCTTTTTGCTTTTCTAAAAGGATAGTTCTTGAAAGTTCTTTTTTTTATATATAAAAAAAACTTCTTGTAATTATTATTTAATTCAAAACTCAATGCAAATCATTAACTCTTTCCGACAATCATTTGTACCAAATTCTGCTGCATACATTTGATTATTATTCAATATTTTATTAAGTAAACTACTCTTGGACATCTAAGTAAAGTTGTTCCTAATATAATTTTATACTTAGGCAGCCTAGTTATATATCTCTAGACCTCTTATTCACTGAGATATTTTTATTAAATATAAAAACACTTCTATTCAAGTTATCTTAAAATTTTAATATTAAATAACTCTTGTATCTTAAAACAACAAGAGCTCATTCATAGCTTCATTTTAATATAAAATTTATCAAAAACAGCCTAAAACTAATCAACTTATTGGCAAAATATGCTTAAACTCTCTTGCAAAATTTCGTTTTATTTTTTGCAAATTTTTTTTATATTTTTTGGGAGGCTGCCTCTGGTCTACCCCATTCAAACCTACCCAAAACAGGATTACTAATCAATATTACACAATTTATTAATTACAAATTTGTACTTTTACAATTTTATACAATGTTTTTGTTTAATGTCAATCTTAACTTATAAATAGATCTGCAAAGTGTTACATACTTTTTATGATATCCTTCTATTTGTCACATTCTGTGTTTGAACATCCCTCTAATTGTCACATTCCTTATTTATAACATTTCTTATTTGTCACTCCTCTTATTTGTCACATCCTATATTATTGAAATCCTATCAGACTCAAGAATCCCAATATCAAATCTGTTTTCATTTTTAAAGCAACCATGCCTACATTAATTAATCAAGATCCAGA
>CAJVQA010010567.1:0-11298 GCA_910591915.1 Cetraspora pellucida | reverse complement strand
ACTTTATAGAAACCGTGTAAAGCTGGTCGAGATGAGTGAATAACTTTCTTGAGAATAAATTTGTGTACAAACGATTACAATTATATCCATATTCTCAATGTTTTCAGATTTATGCATTAGAAGTTTATTTACACTTGTGGATCTCATAAGAATGTCAAGCAATGATTATAATGAAAAGATTCTTTCATTTTTTTGACTACCTATAAAGTCATTAACAATGGGCGTTCTCAAATGCCTTAAGTATCATTGAATAACTTTTACTAGCGGAAAATATTTTACGGCCAAACGACTTTATTATCGTAATAAATACTTAAATAAACATCGTAATTTAGCAAAGTTTGTTAGTAAAAAAATAATACAGAAGTTTATCATCTCAATTTACAAATATTCTAAGCTTACATTCTAGGCTTACAATTAATTGAGTATTCAAAACGATCGCACATGACCCTTATCATGAAGCATCTGAATATTAACGAACTAAACTAAACTACATTTGATAAAATAACAATTAAGTACAATTCTTATTTTGAATGGTAAATGAGTATCGTCACGTTTATTACGATTGTGCATAACCTGCAGATTTGATTTGTTATAAAAAATATAATCATAGTTGTGCTCGATTACGACCATGAGCTAATCACATCAAGGTTAAGGCTTGAAACACCCGTTACAACGTACAATATATATTACTATACGATTACTTTACATTCATTTATTTAACTTTTCTGGGCTTTTTAATTGGTTACATATTTATTCTGTCCTTGGCTTTAAGGTAAGTCTGACAAGCCTTCATAATATTATAGACAAAATAGTGGTAATACATGTAATAAATTATGAATATCAGCAAAGCTAACGTAACTTTCTGATTTCGATTAACAATTTTTATCTCTAATTCTTTTGTATTTGTTATTCGTATTCCGACAAAAAATAAAGTTCGATTCCGTTCCAAGAATTTCTTCGCTTGTTAGAAATTGAGCCTGTAAATAAGCAAAATGACTCATGTTTTTATAAACGGTTGTTCTAAAAATTAGTGTGATTATATACTGTATAAAGAAGGCTTGACTATATGAAGTATTTCACTATATCTTACACATATAATAAGCTAGTTACACAATTCCATGTAACATTATAAATATGAATAAATTGCAACATAATGAATTTATAAAACTTGAGATTATGTATTAGCATTAAATATGATTAAATTAGGTGATTAAATTAATGATTAAATCAATTATCAAATTAATATAATTAATTAGTATCCAACATATACAGACTTAGTTTATAGAGGGTCACTGTGTATATATAGAAGATATAAGAAAAAATGTATCTGTATAGTAATATGTGTAAGTAATAGATAAAAGAGAAATCAAGAGGTCAGTAACATAGTTACAGTAATGATTTGAAAGACATAACCTGTAAATTACAATTGTGCAAGACAAAAAAATTATAATTTCCTTTATCGAACCTATGGAAGTAATTAAGATGTTAAATTGGTTTATTAAGTAAAATACCAGGAACGAGTAAGAAGTATGTGATTATGACTTTGTGTAGCACCCCGAACAATACTTTAAAAAGTAGATACCAGGAACAAATGCCTCTGTACACAAAATCTTGGAATTGATTGGTCCACATGACTTATTCATCATTCAATTTATTTTTCATATATCTGCATGATGTACAAAACTCTTGTGTTTATTATCTAAATTTACTTTATAAAAAAAAAACTTATAAATGAGCGCATACATCTGTAAAATCAAAGATGCAATAGTAAACTATAGCAATAATAATTTTTTTAGACACAAAAATTAGTAGCTCAATATAAATTTAAAGGTCTCTATGGTTTTTTTTATCGAATTGATTTCATCAATAGGTTTTTAGGCTCAGTCACTGTAGGGATGTTACCCGGGTCACGTTGACCCGTGCGGGTCAACAACCCGCGGGTCACGGGTCAAATTTTATCTAACCCGGGTCAAACGGGTCAAACGGGTCAAACGGGTTAGATACCAAATGCGTCAAAAATTTATTTATTTGTCAAAAACAAGTTAACAATTGCCAAAATTATTATTGTATAAATTAATCGCACGTCTAGGGATTGGACCCGGGTAGAAATTGTTTCTAAATGATTACCTGAAATAATAATTTACCCGGATAACCTGGGTAATTTAATTTTCTCAACAGGTCCAATCTCTACGCACGCTATTTATTGTCCTTTTGAATTAGAAAATTCTAGATATAATAAAGTATCTGATTCAATAACACTTTTTTTTTGCTTGTTTTAACAATAAGCTTTTTTTAAATTTTTTACAAACTAATATAATTATTTATATTGACTTGGCCGATGCATTATTAGGATCGATTTCTTAATGACTACTTCGGGTGATTTTCTATTTAGACTATTATACGATGAGTTGCATCACTAATTCTTAGTGTGAATGTTCAATTTCTATTTAAACCAATAAATACTTTACAAATTAATTTTTTAAATATTTGTGGCTCAATTTCCTATTATTTTTGTACTTCAAGTCTGTTCAACTATTTAATCCTTTTTTATTAATTCAATAAAGTTTATTAGATTATAAAGTTTGAATTTCAATTAATCATATTTTAATATAAATTTTTTTTATTACCTATTCAAAAATGTGAGAAACTGGCCAAAGTTTTAAGGCCGCTTTAAGAAATAAGATTGTTTCAACAAATTGAGGATTAAGTCGTGTACGATTATCAGTAATGGTAAGACCTGCGGATGAGAAAAGGCATTCTGATGGCACAGAAGTTGCTGGAATTGCTAAGTATTTCCGAGCAAGCTTTGCCAGAATTAGGTAATCATTTTTTCTTAATGCCCACTACTGAAGTATATCTGTTTCACTTGAAGCCTTTGGTAGCAAAAGATATGAATTGAACTCACGGCTTGTACTGTATTGTTGATCAGAATATTCTTGAAAGTCAGTGGCTGATGGAGCAAAAATGTCTTCATTATCTATTTTGTCATAAGATGCTGTCATATCTAATTGGTCTCCTGTATTTAGGGTTAAAAAAATTACATTTTATCATCTTACAATACTGTAATTTTACATGTTTCAGTAATATAGATTTCATATAAATTTCACATGTAATAAACAGTACCATTACTATAAAAAAACTTAACTAGCATTGTTGAATTTCAATAAATAGGTTCATCACCCAAATTATTTCAGATTATGTAATTTAAAGAATATTATTTTTACTGTGAATGATGTAATAATGATGTAATAATGATGCTTATTAAAATTATATTAATATCGCATTATCTGAAATAAATTTGAGTGGTAATCTAGTTTATCAAATCGATACATATGATTTAACTAATCACATAAAACCATATTGATATAAAATAATCACATTTACAAATTACATGAAACTCATTTTACCAAAACTTATACAAGATTGTGTAATATTATGGTAATTTTACAATCCTACCTGTATTTAATGTATCAGTTTCATAAGAATTAGAAGTTAATTCATATTTGATAAGTGCTTCTGAAATAGTAAGATCTCTCTCTTCTTTTGTAAATATTTGCATATCTTTGGTTCGTGAGTCAAAGAAAGCAGCAAGCTAAATTGGCTTTGTTGGTTCTAAAAATTGTGTTTGAATAGACTCATAAAGAAATTTTCTAAAATTTTGAATATCAGTATAATTTGTTATAGCACAATCAAGCTTAACTTTAATAAAATTAATCACAAACCATGCTTGTGAAAGTGTTGGATATTGCGAACCAGATAATTTTTTAGAAATAACTTCATAAGGATACAATAATTTGACTAATCCAGTTACTTTATCCCAATCATCTAACGATAGTTCCTTTTCTTCATAATTTTTTAATAAGTTATTGTTATCAGTTTCGACTAAAAGTAACTTATACTTATACAATGCAGGTTTAAGAACAGTTAATCGTTTTAATAAATAAAATGTCAAATTCCACCTTGTTGATACATCACAAACTACAGTAAGAAGTTTATTCCAGTCTTCCATCTCCATTTGCGCTTCTAAAAGAAATTGTTTTTGCTTTGGACTTACACTAAATTTTGATACTATATCTTTACATTTTTTTATTAAATTTGTAATCTCAGGACACTTTTTTAATGCATCGTTAATCACAAGTTGTAATGTGTATCCAAAACAAAAAACTTATATATACTATATTTTCACTCTAATTTTTTTAAATATGATTTAATATTTGATCCATTATCAATTGTATCACAAACAGTTACATTTTTAAGTTGAAGATTATCTAAAATTTCGACTATTTTGTTAGAAAGACATTCGGCTGTGTGAGGATATGGAAGATATGAAATATTACCAATAATCTCTTTTATTTGAAAATTACTATTATTCCAGTGGAGCATAAGCCCAATATATAGATCACCATTGTCTGACGTCCACATATCAGTAGTAAATAAAATACTACTAATTTCAGTATTGTTAATTATATACTTACGAATCTTTTTTAAAATTTTATCTTCGCTATTTATAAAAATTTCTTTCAAATGATCTATACTAAGAACATTGGCCTAAACATCAAGTCCTTCTATTATTCTTTTAAATACTTGTGATCGAAGTACTGAAAATGGTTGAAGATTCTCAATAATAAATGCAGCTATATTGTTATCAAGTTTTTTCTGTTTGGGATGATTAAATGCATATTTTTTTATATTATCGAATACTTGTTTTATTGTTAGTTGTAAAGACTCTGCCATTATAGAAAATTTACATTTATCATTATCATTTGACATGATTTTTACTCTGCCATTTTCTATCATAGCCCTTGAGATATGATGTTTACTCCTTATATGTCGCCATAAGTTTGAAGTAGAACCGTCCTTCTGGTACTTTACTTGTGGTATGCAAATTTTGTGATGACAGGCCCAATACTTTACATTATTATTTAATACTGTTTTATAAAAAAATTTAACAGCACTACCACCTGGTTTTTCAATTTGTTTTTTCGCTTTTTAACCAGATGATGCTTATTAATATGTACTGATATAGAAGGTTGCGGTGAAGCTTCGTTACTGTTTAAACCATCCATATTATTGGATTCTAATCTCTCCATATTAGTATCTTCACACTCTAATATCATTTCCTTCAAATACTCATCCTCCAAATACTCATTCTCCAAATACTCATCATCATACTCATCATCTAAATACATATTATCCAGGTACTCATTATCCGAATACTCATCACCCATTGTTTATTGGCTTTGCTAATTGAAATTTGTAACCTTTTTTTTTTTTTTGATAAATCAAGTTATTCTTTAAAAGTATAATTATTTTACTATATTATAGTATTTAGTCAAACAACAAAAATGTAATAAGTCGTGATGAATAATATTCTTTACTTCTAATTATTATACAAAAAAATTGTTTAATAATATAAGATAGCTATAAGAACAAAGTCAGTAATAATGAATTAATGTACATATATACAAAAATTTATTTGATGTTTATATTTTGAGTATCATAATTCTTCTCTTTAACGTATTGAACAAGGTTTTGTAACATTAGACTCATGCAATTGTTATTTATAAGAAATTTATGTTTCAGCCAAATGAAAGACAATCTTTATATTGCTGTATTAAACATACAGTGCAGGAAGTCTAAAAACCTCAATCACTTTATATAGAGCAAAGGCCAACTAACACATGAGATATAACCTAAATATGTCATTTTCAGTAGCAGCTTTATTTTAGTATGCATAGAATAATTGCTAATAAGTACAATCCTTCTTGGCATATTATTTCTATGCAAAAAGACTGAGAATTCTTGATCTTTTATTCTATTGAGATTTATAATATTTATGCATATCTCTATACAAAGAGATTGAGGTTTTTAAATTTCCTGCACCGTACATATGTTGTAAAAGTCAAAATTACTCACCCTAGTGGTGCTATGCATCTGACATAGCATGAAAATTCTTTTTCTTTTATTGTTCTATTTTTTTTATTTATTCTATTTGTTATTTATGTTATTTCTCAAAACGGGTAGATCGACCAAATCAGTTAAATAAAGTAAAAAGAGTTGATCCAAATGAAAGGTAAAATAGATGGGAGGTGTAAAATAAGAGCGAAAGTATAATTAAATTAGATATATTCTTTATATGAATATGTAAAAATAAGATATAAAAATGATCGATTTTACCTCAAATAAAACAACTCAGTGGAGTTCAATTGAAGTGTCTAAGTTTCCTTTTTAACATAAACTGAGTTTATATTTTGTTACCTTGTCCCCGTGATCATAAAATCATAATCCTTAGTTTAGAGAAAGAGTGTAAAATTAGTTGAATTTCAATTTAAGACCCTTAAATATAAACCTATTAAAGTGATTAAGTTTGTGATCAACGTCATCGAATCCAAATAATAAGGTTTACTTATCCGAAATCGCTGAATATCGTGACCCCATGATTTCAGATCCCGTGACTTGCACCTGAAAACTTGAAAGTTGGATAAGATACTTTAGTAAAGGCTATAGTAAAGTATTAACAAAACTAGAATTAAGAGCCTAATACTTATCTATAAAAACCCCAGTACTAGAGAAAAACCGCAGCAATACGCTACAAGACCTAAAACTCAGACCAAGTCTTTCCACGCCTTGATCGAAGCCTGCCAATTAGGACTTTGGTGTATTGTAAAGTAGGTTTTAGTTAGAATAATAGCCCTAGGCCCTTGTGTAACCATCCCGAAAGTCGAGTCCTATCTAGAACCAGTCCTGACTTTCTCAATATACGTAATTATTATAACTTATTTATTGAGTATTTAACAATGAAATGTGAGTGTTCGATACTTGGCAATTTGTTTTGTAATACAGTACTTGACTAATTCAATGATTAACTTTATTTAAGAGCCATTACGCCAATTTTATATAAGTGTCATTACACTGTAATAAACTTTAACCCACCCGATTTGTTGACCCAGGTCATGATGCAGATCAACATTTCTGACCCAGATCAAACCTGGATCACTATTTTCTGACCCGGGTAATATCCTTAAGTCACTGAAATTCAAACCACTATCGACTTCTTTTATAAAGAGTCATTTTCTTATACCAGGAATGGATTACAATGAAGATTATAGTTTACCAGTAACTGAAATAGTGTCTGCATAGATTTCTCCCATTCTGGCATTGCGCAACTGCATTGCGCATCTACTTATGTAAAGTAGCTACTTTAGATAAATTGCTACTTCAGATGCGAATATACATAACAATAATAATCATTATGGTCATTGTAAAGGTTTACAATATAATAAGTATAGAGCATTAACGACATCTATTCGGGTTACAACACAAATATGCCTGTATAAAACACTCTTGAAACAATACATCTATTATAAAACAAAACTATCTACAGACAGATAGTATTATGCACGAGACGGTTTGGATAGATTTGGGACAAAATGAATGGTTTAAAAAAATATCATTAGCTTAAACTTTTATTAAAATCTAACTTATTTATAATTTAATTTTTATTTTTTTGCCATATTTAAACTAGAAATTTGGGACAAAATGTATGACGTATTTGTATTTGTATTAGAATTTGATAAGGCATATCGATTTTAAAATACGCACTTTCAGAGAATGTAATGTTTCGCTAATACTTTTTAGGAATTAGATGCCATTTAACTAAAAATATGTTGAGATGTTATGTGTATCACTTTGTGTTATTTTAACAATAGCTAGTATCATTAAATGATAGGGATATAACACTTATTAAAGTATTCGACTCTTTATTCGATAGAGGTATTCAACCCATTATTTAATTCTATAAAATATTTACCTGTTATCAACGATGAGTATAAATTATATAGGAATTAATTACATTAATGTTAAAAAATGTGCATTTCTGATACATGAATATGTAATGGTTGTCTAATATGCATAACTTTACGTAGAAACTTTAATGCATAGATTAGCACAATATAACTTATTCGTAAATTGAATTGATTGGTTAATTATAATATTTTAATATGCTTTTTTTAAACAACTACATATTATAACTCATGTTACTTCTAGTTTCTTAAGTGTACATTACATTCAACGAATCTGCCTGAGTCGGATAAGAAAAACCTGTCATCAGACTTTCAATTTTATTTTATACTTGATTCGATCTATTTGATTTATAAGTGACTATTTCTTGTACAGAACAGAATTGAAAGCCTGAAGCCAGGTTTTTCTTGATGGCACTTATCTATATTATTAAAGGTGTTCTCAAATGCCTAAATTAATAGAACGGTGCTCAATTTTAATTAGTGGGACATAATTTAAATAGTCAAGTAAGCTCATTATCACAATGAAAAGGAAAATAGTCGAGACCATATTTTTTTATCGTAGAATTATTTATTGGCTAAAGTTTAAGATTTGCATTTCGCACTACGAATCTTCCGAAAAATTATCATAAGAACTATCTAGTACTTCACAAAATCAGTTCAAATTCAAACTTTGACAGACCAAGATAACTCTTTTCCATAAATCACTTTACCTAAATTGAACAAAAAAAGAAAAATTTTATATCGAACATAGAGCAATAACTACTAAGTAAATCAACCTTGAACCATTAAGTAAACTTGTTCTAAACAGTAAACTTGACCTAAAAAAGGTGCAAACCTCAGGAAAAAATATTTACTAACAGTCTTGAATTACAATAACATCAAAAACAGCATTGCAACAAACAATTCACAATTCAGTGAAAGTGGTTCTAAAGACCTTTACATCTTTATTAACCAGCATATAAGCATAAGATGGCAGTTTCAAAAAATAACAAAAAAACTACAAATAACCTACAAACCAACCCACCACTAACTTCGAACCAAACAACCTCTCAAGACACTTTCTTTTCTTCTCTATTAGTCTATTTCACTAGAAAATCTACCAGTTCAAGTAACCCTACATCTACAATTTTAACTGTTAATCCTCCTATTGAATATACAAAAGAATTCAACAATATTACTATAAAAGACATATCTAAACTTATCTTTACAGTTACTTTTCTTATTCCTAGCTTCATCGACAAATATCTCTTTACTGTAGATCTTACCAAATCTGGTCATATATCTAATCTTACTTCATTTTCAACTCAATAGTTATACAAACACAAAGAACTATCTCAATCAATACTTTTTGATCTTATAATAACAAGAAACAATTCCATAAATATTAATGCCAACATTCCAGAAGTATACGCAATTGTGACCTTAACTTAACAATTCAGTTATATGAAAAAACCTAAAAGGAATACAAGGCACCCATATTTAATAAAGATCTCCCACTTATACTATACAACATGATCACAGAACTTGATACAAAAGATGAACTATCACAAACAAGCAACATTTTACAAGATGATGAACTTACATTCGATATTACTGCTGGCCCTGCAGCAAATATTATACAAACACAGTCATTAGTTACTATATTACATAATACTACTCAGGCAACATAAGATACCAATACCAAAAGAAACAAATGCCTTTCTATCTCACAACATAATTCTACTGAAACTACTAGACTTAGAACAAAATCTTCCAAAATCTAATCAACAACCAATCAACACTATAACAAAAAATGACCCAAGCTTCAACCACTTAATATACAAACAATACCTGAACTAGGACCATCCAATGCTATAGCTATAGTATCCCCAATCTCTACAACTATAATATCTGATAATCTTAACAATACCAGACCTAAATACAGCCAAATTACTCAAAAACAATTCACATACCTAGGTTTAATGATATTGATGACTCAGAATAAGCAGAAACCATACAGGCCAGAATTACTGAACAAATTAATACCTCATTTGATCAACAAACTTGATCATATAAGAAAATTGCTGAAGCACTTCAAATACCAGCTGGCATTTAGAACTTCATTGATCATAAAATTGTTATTATACCAACTGAATTTGTAATTCCACCTCAATTTTTCTTAAATTTAGATACCTCGACATCAGGTTCTTCACTACCTTTACCAGAAATCCAAATACTATTCTTGCATATCAAAAAGAATATACTAATCTATACAATAATGCTCTAGCTATATATAAATAAACTAATCAAATTACAATTACAGATGCAACTACATGCAAAACCATTAATATTATGCTTAAGCAAATGCTTATTACACAATATCTCTCTAACCTTAACTTTACCAATTACACCTCCTTTATGATCTACAAAACTATTTATTATACATGAGGTTTTCTGCAAATTCAAAATGAAAATGAACAAACACCCAAGGAAATTAAAGCTGTAATCACTAATATATTTCAAGAAAAACTTATACCATTAGTACAAGACCATAGTGAAATACCAGAACATATCAAAGCCATCTTACCATTTACATTTCCAATTACATAAAGATCATATACAAGAGCTATCATCAATGGATTAAGAAAAATCTTCAAGTTTGACAAACTACCAAACAACTATTTTACAAAACTTCCTATATTACCTGAAAGATACCAAGACCTTTTTCCAGAACTACAAACTTATTTTCCAATATTAAACAGATAATCACTACAATACTTGTTATATTTTCAGTGCAAACTTGCAGATTACAATACTTTTACTACAATTCCAAACTCCTATTTTCAGCTTTTAACATCTAAAAAACCATTACCTATCACTTATCAGGAACTGAACTACAAAGTCAAAGGTCTCTTTCCTTTTAACTCCTCTATATCTGAAGTACTATTAGCTGAAACAATAGCACAATTAAGAGAATATTACATATTCAAACTACTTCCTAGTGACTATTTTATTATCAAACTATCTTTGTTAACAAAAATTGAACTCATCTGTACTGAGTCAGATTTTACATATCCTATAACTGATGACACAATAGCAAAAACTTTCTTTAATAAAATCTCTTAATGCTACCGTGTTCAGTTTCTACTACCAGACCATATAATACAAACAAATCCTACAGATAAACCAGCTTACCAACTAATAGCCAAGAACTTGCCAAGCTCAATATAACACTACCAATTACAACATCACAACAACTTATTCAGATTGCAAAAACACTTCGTCAGTATTTTTACTTCAAACAATTGCCATCATCTTGGATTAGTATTGCAAATTCTCTTACTCAGAATACAGATCAAACAGACAAAACCGATACTAATATAACTGAACCTACAAAACAACTACTTCTACTTATACCAGAGAACATTGAAGATATTAATTCAGCATTATTGCTAAACAACATACAACTTACACTGCCAATAACTTCACAAGCAGAGATTATACCAACAATACAAAA
>CAJVQA010010566.1:0-11298 GCA_910591915.1 Cetraspora pellucida | reverse complement strand
GTAGGTTCCAAACATTAAAGTTAATAAAGAAAATTAGAGCGCCACACGCGCCCCACGATGTAATACATCGGGGATAGATAAAAAAAAAAAAAAAGATGTTGGTATCTATTTTTAGAACAGTTTTCATATAGATGAGTGGTCTTGTTGCAGATATGACATGCAGTATAGTTTTTTCTTTGAGAGTATATAGTTTATTCTTCATTATAATCTTTTTTCTCAGAAGTTACAGAGAAGGCATAGGCTTTATAGAGAGTTAAATATTTCTGCTTGTATAGTTTAAAATCTTCTGGAGTAGTGCAAGTAGGTTGTTTTTCTCAAGGTTATTCTTGCTTATAAGATGTATCAAGAACAATTTTTCTTCCTTTTCAATAAATAGTATATTGAAAAGTTTTTCAGATATAGTTAGCTTTTACTTTTTTTGACTAATTATTTCCTAATAGGAGTAAATAAGAAGTAGCAGATACAACTTCCACATCTAAAGGAATAAGTCATCCTTGAACTCTAATAGGTAAGTTTCTAATAATTCCTAGTGGTCTAGAGGTAGTTTCAGTAGCAGTGACAATAATGCTTTTAGATAGTTTTTCTATTTTCAATCTTAATTCTTTTACTGTCTAATGAGAAATTATACTAACAGAAGCTCTATTGTCAATAATAGCAAAGTAGGTTTAGTCTTGGATGTCAATATAATATTTGACAGAAGTGATAGTAGGAATGTAATATAGTTTAGTAATTTCTTAATTCTCTGCTGTAATATAAGCAGTAAGAGCAGTTCTAATAAAATAGTTGTCTAACAATCTTTTCCAATTGTTAGTGTTTGAAGTAGTTTGTGCTTTAGCTATATTTACATCTTAATAGTAGAATGAGAGTAAGTGATTAAATCTTGGTCCTCATCTTTCTTAACTTCTGTCTCTAGATCTGTTTCTTCCTAAATAGTTTCTTTCTCTGAATCTGCTTCTGCTTCTGTCTCTTTGATAATTATTTCTTTGATTGTTATAGTTTCTTTTATTAAAAAAGAACTCTTTCTCACAGATCACAAAACACTAAGTAAAAAATAATCAACAAAAATAAGTTATGTTTTAACTAGTATACTAACTAAATAAATATAGATTCCAGCTTTTTTCTAGCCCTTGGGTCATATTAGATACATATAACAAGCAGCACAAATATAATATAAGGCAAAATTAAAAGAAAAAAGAACAAAACTTTTGATACCACCATAGACAAAGAAAACAGACACAGGCCAGTTGGCTTCATATCTCAGTTCTCCTTTGAGACTACACTGCAACTACAAATGAAGAAACAAACTGCAAATACTAGCAATACTTTACTTCGAAAAAATAAAGGCAACAATCAACAAGACTCTACATACTTAGACATACCTCCAAAAAAAAGATGCACACTTTTTCTTAGACTACAAAATAATAAAAAAAGTGGGCAACTCAGCTTACCACTGACAAATTCCACTATGACATCATCAAACGCAAACAACAATAACAACAAACTCACTCAAACTGGTTCTGACAACATCCTAACAAGAATTACAGACACTGACAACAGCTATATCACTATCTCTTATAATAATCACACAAATATTACCATAAGCAGCAGCAGCAAAGCAGAGCACATGTCCCTAACAGAGCCTATACTAAACAGTCTAGACTCTAAAGACACACAACAAAACAAACCTGAGACCAAAAAACAAACAAATTCCAACAACCTAAATATAGAAACTGAATCTGTCACTACAATAGTCAGCAATTCTGATGAACAAAAGCCCCCTACTTACAGCCAAATAACACAAAGAAATATTGTTATACAAAACATGACACAAGACAACATGAAAATAAACCATACCCAAGAATAAGTAAACAGCATATACGACAACTTGCAAAAAAAAATCACACAGTCTTTTAACAAAGAACTATGAAACTATGATAAAATTATTACCACTCTAAAAACAAAAAAAAAAATTTACAACTTTGTAGAATACAAACTACTTACCAAACCTACTAACTTCCTACTTCACCTAGCTATTGAAGCCAAATTCAAATATCAAGACCCAGCATTTTTCCTTACTTTTACAAAAGATAAATGCTTGATACCTTAGCATTAGACTGTCTATAAAGACTTATTTAAAACAGCAATGAACAACTACAAGAAAGCTTACGAAATTACAATAACAACCAGAGCAATTAGAGATATTATACATATGAAACTTAAACAAAAAATTATAAACAACTATCTAATCAATACTAACTTTACAACAAACATACCCAGAACTCTCTGTTTCTTAATCAAATACTATAAAAACTTTACTAGAGATAAAACTCTAATCGACTTTTAAGACATACAAGATGCAATACAGTTTGCCTTCTCTGCACAACTGGATCTATTTCTTGTGAACCCAAAAGAAATCCCTAGTAAAATTTTATAGATACTTTCTTTCAGCCTCTCTATAAAACAAAGATCACAAACAAAAGCAATAGTAACTGCACTACACAAAATATATAACTTTGAGCAACTATCACAAGAATACTTTATTACACTCGATCCAACTTCAAAAAATATACAGAACCTAGACCCTGCAGTAAGACACTCCTTTTCAATTATCAAATGAAGCCAGCTAAATAACCTAGCATTTTATAAAAAAAGATTACAAGACTTTAATATCTGCAAAACCATACTTTCAAACTACTTCAACCTACTACCTCCTAAACAACCACTTTCACTAGCATACCAAGATCTTAGCAGTAAATACAAACTCTATTTCCTATTAGATTTATAAGATTTAGATACAGATATCACACAAGTTATAGAACTTCTTAGAGAAGAATTTATTTTCAAAAACCTTTCAAATGACTACATCAAAGCCAAGCCATCTCTTTCAAAAGATACCAACAAAATTAAGACACCTAATGCATTTACTTTTCCAATAACAGACAACCAACAAGCAAAATAATTTATAGATCAGATTACATTAATTTGCAAGTTCTTTCTTTCTCTACTACCTAGTATAATGCTAGCAAACCCTATAGACAAACCCATCCTACTCAAAGATTTACAGGAAATCAAAGACTTTAATATCACAACTTCTATAACATCAACCAAAGAACTCATAAATACAGCCAAAGCACTAAGACAAACATATTACTTTTATCGCATTCCAGACATCTGAATTGACATATCTGAAAACATTAAACAAACAGATATACAAAACACAGACCAAGATGAAAACAAAAATTCACTAAACCCGCAATTCTAAACTTACCAACAGAAATTAAAAACTACCTAATCATGAAAAAATTAGACTTTACTCAAACACTTATTCCAATCATACAAAAACAAAAGCAAAAGACACACTATAACTACTATGCCAACATTTCACTATCAACAACATTCTAGACAATCTTCTAGCACTACCATCTCTTTTAAAACCAAACTGTAAGATCTTCTCACCTAAGATTCAACTATGACTGCACACTCTAGCAGTTTAAATACATCAACACCAACCTCCACCTCTCTAATAAATTAGCTTATCACCAATTCAATTAATATTAATAACTTAACAATATGTACTCACAATGTGCAAGAAATCAACAACAATCTCAAACTACAACTTTGGCTTAAATATTGCTATAAACAAAACTTTCATATTATTTGTATGCAAGAAACAAAAATCGCAGATTTACTTTTACAAAACTCCAAGTAGCAAACCCATACTACAGAGTATACTAATGTTGTTAGTCAAAATTATTTTTACTAATGTCAAAACTTGTCTAAATTAAATTGTCTAAATGTCTAAATGTTTAAATAAATTTTTTATAATTTTTTAATAGTAATTTTTAAAAAAATAACAAAGTCAAAATTGCCTAAATTCAATTTGTCTAAATGCCTAAATGTCTAAATTATTTTGACTAACAACATTAGAGTATACACATCAAACTGTAATGCAGACACAAAAAAAATAAGAGAAAGTAGTTTCAGAACAGCAATTGCACTATACTCACAACTTCAACCCTATATATATAACATCACAGCATGCCCAGGCACTGCAATTATAATAGATTTGTTCTTTCTACAGTATAATAAAACTAGAATCATATTAGTTTATCTACTAACATCCAACTAGCAACTTTCAACTAGCACCAAAAACACAGTAATAACATGGATACAATAGGCTCAAACAAGATCCTATCATATCATTATTGCTAGGGACTTCAATAACAACTTACTATCAAATACAAGCAGGAAAAAAACCCTCTTGCTCTATTATCTCACTACTTATATCCTTATAAGCACTTTTAACCATTTTAAAATTAGTACATCTACCTGGCAATGAACAAACCAATCTAGCCAAATTAATGACATATGGATGTCATGTGACATAATAAACCAAATTAACATATCAACTCTAATAGCACTAACCAAATCTACAAGAAGCGACTATAAAATAATATATACAAACTAGAATACTAACTTTACAATCAGATATAAAAGATACAAAAAGAAGAAAAAAACAATATACCTATACAAACAAATGGACAAGAACAAGTAGGAAGACTTTAATACAAAAGTTAACTCATATATAGAAAACATAATCAACATGCTAACTAATTTAACCTTCTGCATCGAAATCCTCAACAAGCAATAGCACAAACTTAGTATAGCAATAAAAAAGGCAGCCAATAAAACAATCTCAATAACAAAAGTTACACCTCACACCTATTTGGCATTTATCAAAAAATCAACACTACTTTACACTGCACTAAAAAATCTAAACAAAAGCTGACACATACTTACATCTACTAAGCCACCTACCTCACTACAACAAATTATTATACAAATTAACCACCTACTGGAAAAAACACAAACATTAACAGATCTTTTTATTGAAACTTTTAGCGAAAATAGTCTAACTTATATCAACTTTAGCAACACTGTTAACCAACTACACACAGTTCACAGCACTCTTATAATGCCTGAAATATTGAAAACCAAGCAGCTTAGCAAAACTGCATCCAAACAGCTATCTTTAAAAGACACTTGAACTTTACAGACAACACAACAAAAATGATCGATAGCATTCTATATAAACACACAGACCTAGTAATCCTTCATAATATTAAACAAGCAGAAAACATGATCACATCATCTACATAAATAAAACAACATGTACAAGCATATTTCAAAAACTAAACAAAGGCAAATCTACACAACAACACAGAGTGGCCCTACTGGAAGCCAATCTACAGTCCTATTACTAAAATAAACCCTTAGTGGTATTTTATACTAACTGACACTATTACAACCGAAGAACTGAAAAACATATTAAAAGAATCACCCTTAAACAAAGCACCTGGCCCATAAGCAATTTCTAATAAAATGCTAAAACATCACAGTTCAACAGTGAAGCAAATTCTACTGTAGATTTTAACACTTCTCTACTATTAGAAACTATACCAACCTAATAAAAAAAAGCAACCATCTATCCTATATCTAAAAAACCTACTTTTACAGAACAGCTTGACCACATTCGTTCTATCACACTTATTGAACATTCATGAAAAATATTTATCAAAATAATAACTAACAGACTTAACAATATAATACTTAGATATTCTATTTTTTTACCTTATAATCATGTAGCCTTACTTTTTGACTTCACAATACAGCCAATCCAAATACTAACACATATTCTAAAAGATGCAAACACTGAAAACAAAGAAATCTGGATCTTATTTCAAGACATGTTTAAAGCCTATGATTCAGTACACATACTATTACTCAACAAAGCATTGGCCCAACTCTCTATATTTACAAAAATTATTAATCTCATCATAGATATTTTTACTAATAGAACAAATACAGTTATAACAAACTTCAGAACTACCAACCCCTATTCTGTACATGATGGATTCAATCAAAGAGAAACCATCACCCCACTCCTATGATGCATCTTCTATGACCCATTAATATTAAGAATTGCTAAGCAACATAAAAGATATGAATTACAAACTAACATACCAACTGGCAAAACATATTACAATAATATCAGCTGCCTGGTCTACATGGATAATACTACTTGGATTACACAAAATAAATAGCAACTACAAGAAATTATTACAACTGCCACCTCATACTACAAAATGGCCAACATAACAGTTAACTCTCACAAATCAATTCTGGCTACAAACACATCTAACTCTGACAAACACAACATTTTTAACAGCTAACAAATCAGCAACATGGACTCAAAAACAACTTTCAGATTCTTAGAATGCCACTTCATATACCTAAAAAACTACAAATATATTTATTATAGAATAACTAATGAAATCAACCTTGCTTTATATAAGCTAAAACATACAAGAATTACAGAAAAACAAATGATCTACATCATAAATACAGTTATATTCATCTACTTCACATATTGGGTACAGAACATATATATTACTAAACAACAATGCAAAAAAATCACAAATCAATATATCAGTATTGCTAAAGGCAAAGCAATGCTTTCTAGAAATACTCTACATTCAACCCTCTATCACCATTAAATATATGCATTCCACTAGGCATACAACATCCAAAACCAACAACATATTTCAAATCTTATCAAAACTATTAACCATCCTGACTTCAATCAATCAATGCTAGCTATAAGGCTTCAACAACTGCAAAATACAGCAAACTGTAATACATCGATCCTGCTAGATACACTAGTATTCCCAACACCTTATCACAATACACTAATTGCAAAAACAGTTCTCAGCCTACACAAACTACAAATACAAATCATGAATGACACCAACTCATGGCCAATCCCAAAAGCCCATCTAGGCAACTCAATTAATTTAATACTTACTGATTTTTCTTGTATACATCAAATAAAAAAAACAGCTTAACAACTATAACATCCAAGCTATCAAACAATTTTGCAACCATAATAACAACCAAACACTTATCTGAAAAGCCTTTTACCACAATATACAAAAAATACCAAGAGGAAGAAAGCCCAAATGGTTTACAACAATAACTAATGCAATTGCTGTAGCTAAAAATCTACATAGATTACTTATAACACACAACCCATTCACTATACCTTTAACAACAGCAATCAAGTCAAAGTGGATAATTACTTTTATACCACAACTAACAATTGGCAAAATTACTAGAATAGACAACAAAAACATCTTTATCACTTACTGGAAAATCAATAAAGAGAATAACCAAACAATATGATGCAAAGGATGCATACTATTCTCTTATTCAACTAAAATCTGCAAAATTACTATACCTAAAAACTCTATAATATTAACTCAAGTAGACAGCAAAAAGTAACTTTATGCAAACCTTCAAGACATACAAAAAGCTAACAAAGAAAAACTTAACACTTATACTAAACCTAAAGCAACTATTTCAACACAACTCCCTGAAAAAAAAGAAGACACATATGTTCGAAAAATCCTTACTCTAATCCTATCTATGCAAACAAAACTGTAAAACATATATCAGGCACTTAAAGAAAAGAAACAAATACAAGCCAGCATTTATATAACCAAAATATCCAACAATCTCCCAACTGTGACATGGAAGATTATTAGAAGTTTCTATATAATATCAGTTCAGAATGCAACTTGGCCATTAAACATACATGCTTTATATACAGCAACTGCATTACTCTTAACCATCTGTTCAAACTACTGCACACTCAAGTTATATATAAAACATCAAACCTTTACTCAAGACCTAATAACAACTATAACTACTTCTGTTTATCAAACAAGAGCATTATATAATACTTCAAACTGGATACACAAAATTGGAGCAAGAACTGTAATAGCAAACAAACATATCCCTTTACAACCCATTTATGAGGCTAATCTAGAACAATGCAACTACATAAATGAGATATTTACTATAGACATCCCCTATAGCAAAATCCTTTACAATATATATATCCCTTCAATGCAAACAGCACCAGTTGAACACAATATCAGAAGACTTATCAGACATCTACAAAATGCTCAAGCATTAGCAAAATGGCATTCACAAAGCAGAATACAAGCCTGAAAACAATACCAAATTGACTGGAAAATGACAACCTAATTTATAAACTACAAAGACAAACCTACTGCAAGAAGTACACACCCTCAAAAGTCACAACTAAAGTTCTTCAAAATTAAAATACTCCTAGATGAACTACCTACCTACAAAAACTTAAATAAAAGACATTTTAGTATATATCCAAGCCCAACATGTCCATGATGCAAAAACCATACCAAAGACAATAACCATTGGATTATATATTCAACAAATAGCATACTTCTACAACAAATCATAACCAGCACACTTAACATCACCTATACCAAATTTCAAATTTCACCAGAAACAACAGCATACACTGTATGCAACATTAGAGTCAACTCAGTACCTTTAGGTACTATCCTGATAACAAAGCTACCTAACCTTGCCAATAATCAACATATATTATATTTTTACTATAAACTCTTCAAAAAAATATATAAACAAATATGGAAACATAGATGTACTAACATACCACATATCTGCAACCAAAACCCAAATGCTACAATCTTAATCAACTTATTTTTTTTATTTATTTAAACAGTCACACTAGTGTTTTATTAAGATTTTTGAAACTACTACTGTAATTATATAAATTTACCTAACAACTAAGCCTAGCATCACTCTGCTATCCTAATGGCACCTAAGTGCAACTTGCTGCATTACTTCTAGCAGAAGTAAGCTACTTGTCTAACTACTTAAAGTCTATAATGAAAGAGTCTTCACCCTTTCATGACAAGCTTGCTAATTGTCTTCCTAACTTCTTTCTTTATTCACTCTTCTTTTTTTTTTGTTTTCTTTTTCTTTTCTTTTATTGTTTGCTGATTAGTCTTTTTTTTTTTTTTTTATATTTGACTTTCCTTTTCCCTTTAGTCTTCTTTTTTTCTTTTTACTTGATATTTTTTTTTTTTTTCCATGTGTTGACTCTTTTACAACAAATTCTTCAAACTTGTTTATAGAATGTATTCTATGTTGTTTTTGCCAATATGTTTGCAAAATGTTGTCTTGTTTTTGTACTCAAGATTTGAGATAACCTATATTGTGTTGTTCTTGGAATTAGGCCTTTAATCAGTGTTTTTCTTATTTCTATTTCCTTTCGCTCTGTTTGCTTAAAAAGTGCTATATATAATACTTGAGGTGGGACTTATATTTTTTCTTCTTCTTTTAAACTGTTTCATGCTGTCATGATAGATACTTTCTGTATCCTTTTTCATAAATTTGCTTGTTCCTTACATGATGCCAAGTGTTCTTGTGTTTCTTTAACTTTGCTTTGACAAACTTGGCATTCAGCTGTTATATATATATCTGGCCTTCTTTTATTGAGTTCTTCCAATGTTGAGAGTTTGTCTAAAATACATTTCATAAAAGCACTTCTTTTTGTACTGCTTCTTTTTATTAGGCAGTATACTCCTTTAGATGAATCTAGCCTTCTTTAAAAGTATGTCTAATCATATATCATTACTTCTTCTTCTGGCTCAATATTTATGATCACTATTGTTTCTATCTATTCTACTTCCAGTCTGGCATTTGTTACTATTTTATATAGAAGTCTTGCAGATATGTTTATTCACTTGTTTTTCTACTCTAAACAGTACTCTATCTCATCATGGCTGACTTCTTCTGGAAAAATTATTTTTCTGTTTAGTGTTTTCTTCTTCGCAAGGCTATTAGCTTTATCATTCCATCTATTTTTACTATAACTTTTAACTTTAACCTATTCTATCTATATGTTCTTTGTTTTTACTATATCTATTATCTTCAATACCCATAGTGCATTTTTCTTTTTAAGAACTTCATTTCTATCTATACACACTAATTCTTTACTAATGTTTCTAATTGCTGCATTGCTATCTGTAAATATTACTAATTTTTTTCTTTTCGGCATTGTTAAGATTGCTGCCCATATTGCTAGCATTTCAGCTATAGTAAATGTAGGCCATCCTTTTACTTCTAATGCTACCTCTTCTTCTGACCAATTTTGTGCTTCAGCTATTTGTACCCAACCTATACCCATGTTTTTGTCTGTTGCTTCTTCTTCATTTCTTTTATTTGCTACACCATTTGTATATATTGTATATTTGTTTTTGTTTCTTAATATGTTTCTTCTTAGGACCTCTACTAGCTCTTGACTAATGTTCTTCCTTATTTTTTGTTTCCTAATTAGTTCTATTTCTAGGCCTTTTAATATCTTTAATTCTATTAGTTTCTATTTATTTTTCATCAGTTTCTCTATTCTCGTACATTCTATTAGTTGGTTAGTAGCTGCCTTGATTATATTATTGTTCTTTCCTATTAGTGCATTTGGGACTGTGTTTATATTATTGTTGATTCTTATTCAATATTGGCAACTATTTTCTTCTGTCTTCTCATCTCTTAAACACCCCTTATATTTGTCAATTTTTGTTATTAAGTCACTTTCTATATTATGCATTTGCCAATGTTCTATTAGTAGCTTCTTCTTCTTCTTTTTAACTATTTTTCCTATTTGCCTATTCTCTGTTGCACTATGTATAATCTATTCTTTTTTTCTTTTATTTTTTAACTGGGTTTCCTACTTAATCTTCATTGCCTATATGTTGCATCTGCCTGTTTTAAATTGTTTATTAACTTTTCTGCTTTCAGTTCCATTGAGCACTTTTGTCTCTATTATTTTAAACCACTCTGCCTTTTTGCCTTTGCTTGACTAATTCTAATAGGTCTTGAATTGCTGCCATATTATTAGTCTTTCTCTTTTTGTATCGAGTAGTTGGTTAAGATATATGAGTCCTGCTTTACTTATTTTGGGTCTACTTATTTCTATAGTTGTGGTTCTACTAGATCGATTACTCTAAGACTATAACTATTTGTTGTTTATAGTTCAGTTTCTGTGTTTATATTTATTCCTAACTCTTTTGTTCTAACTATTGTCAAGCAAGCTAGATTGTTCTTCCAACATGACTTATCTTCTGGCAGTTTCTCTACTTTTCATATGTCTTTTATCAAACTTGCTCTTTTACAACTCTGTGTTATTCTCAGTTTTGTTAGTTGCTCTAGTTCATTCTTTCTGTTTAGTCTTGCTACTAGGCCTCCTATTTGTTTTATTATTAGTTCTTGTCACAGAGTTCTGCAGCTATCCAGATCTTTGTATTCTATTATACAGTTTTTTAATATTCTTGGTAAGCCACTTTTTTGTTTTGCCAAGCATATCATTGGTTGGTGTATTTCATTTATTCC
>CAJVQA010010565.1:0-11298 GCA_910591915.1 Cetraspora pellucida | reverse complement strand
CTAACACGCCTATTTCGACTTAGCCGCCGTAGGTTACGCGAGAGTTGGATTAGTTTAGCGACAGACTCGCCGATTTCTGGAATTACAATATAGTTATTGGATGCGTAGCAGCCAATAATGCACTGTCATTCGAACATGCTAATGATTTTACTGAAATTGTTGTCGAAATAAATGCATAAGTTTCAAAGACTTTGGTCTTTCTCAAGCTTCAACCTCGATGTGATTGGATCGCGATCTTAATCGTGCACAAATATAATTATATTTACGTATAATGAAACGAATAAGCAAATTAAGAAGTAATCAAAGTTTGCTCTCTATGCGATTAGCTAATAAACGTGACGATGCTCATTTGCTATAATTAATCAAAATAAGAATTGCAATTGATGCTTGAGTGATACATTAATATTTTATCAAATGGCGTTATCATTACGTTTATTTCGTCGATATTCGGTCGTTTCATGATAAGGTTATTGATAAAGTTGCTTGTGCAATCTCTTTGAAAACTCAATTAATTGTAAATTTTGCCAAGCCAGGGATAAAAAAAAAAGGTGGTCTGCCATAAAATGTTTATAAATTGAAATGATAAACTCAAAATATTATCTTTTGATTAATAAAAATATAATAAACTTAATTAAGGGTGCTTTCAAGCACCTAAATTAACAGATCGGTGCTCAATTTTTAATTAGCAGAACATAATTTGGATGGTCAAATAAGCTCATTATCGCAATGAAAAAAAAAGATGGTCGAAACCATCTTTTTTTATCATAGAGTTGTGTTTATTGGCTAAAATTTAAGATCCGCATTTCGCGCTATGAACCTTCAGCAAAATTGCCGTAAGAATTACCTCAATTAATTATAGTGCTTGTGCACGATCTCGTTTACTAGCTGATCATATTGAGGGAGATGCTTGAGAGCACCCTAAATTACGATATTTATTTAAATATACATTCATATTTGACCTCCTTAACAACATACCATTCTAAAAAATTTCTCTGGCCAATCAAATTTCGAGATCAGGTGTAACGTGAAAAAAGGTTAAGTAACTTAAATAATCCAAAAATCGTCCGTATCTCGAAATTTTGTCCATGAAAGTGCCTTCTGCGTATTAAGAAAATGTTTTCCTTGCAAAATTTTGGTATAACTATAACCCACTAAGACTAACCTACTTGTAATACCCTAACCTTAACCTAATAGCGAAATGTTTTTTCTTAATAAAGTTTTTTTTCTTGGTTTTGCAATAAGATCACATGATATGCGAAATTTTTTTGCCTGGTGTTGCTAGTCTTGTAAATATTTTCCCATAAGTAAAATTTATTCTCCGACGCTTTTTGTCCCGTTGATTAAGGCGCTTGAGAACGCCCTTTGTATGTTAAGGGAAAGAATTAGATTATTATTGTAAAAGTCTATGTGTTTTATCTTAGTTTAAAAGTAATGATTTAGAATAAATTTCAACTAATTTATTAAAAAGGTGTTACTATGCATACGTGTTATGTTATCGCATAAATTAATGTTACGCAATGCAATACATAAATACATTAAGTCTATGTGTGCCATATTCTTTCATAGCATCAAAATGTCAAATGCAAAGCAACCAGAAAAAAACAACAATTCATTAGATATTGCTAAAATATCCAACGAAGTTAATCAATTGTATTTAGAAGATAAGTCGCAGGATTTTCTTAATAATGAAATCATTGAAGAAATATATAATTTATGTAACGAAGGATGGCTGAAAGGCAAAAATGAGAGCTTAATTCTTGACGCCTTAGAACAATTTCTAGTAAAGAAAAAGCAAAATCCAGATAATATTATTAAACATTGCTTAAATAATCAATCTGATCCTATGGTTCAATACATTCTTGCGATTTGTTATGAGTATGGCAAATGGGTTGTAAAGAATAAGCACAAGGCATTCATTCACTATCAAAAATCTGCAGAGATGGGGGATACTAATGGAACACGTTGTGTTGGAAGTTGTTATCGACATTGATTTGGAACTGAAAAGGATGAACGTAAGGCATTCATTTATTATCAAAAATCTGCAGAGATGGGAAATGCTCCCGGGTTAAATCAAGTTGGAATTTGTTATAAAAACGGAATTGGAGTTGAAAAGGATGTTCATAAGGCATTCATTTATTATCAAAAATCTGCAGAGATGGGTATCCCAGCTGGGATAAATAATGTTGGAGATTGTTATCAAAATGGAATTGGAGTTGAAAAGGATGAACATAAGGCATTCATTTATTATCAAAAATCTGCAGATATGGAGCATGTTAAAGGAACGTTTTATGTTGGATATTGTTATCAAAACGGAATTGGTGTTGAAAAGGATGAACATAAGGCATTCATTTATTATCAAAAATCTGCAAAGATGGGTAACCCTGTTGGGATACATAATGTTGGATATTATTATCAATATGGAATTGCAGTTGAAAGGGATGAACAAAAAGCCTTTGAATATTATTTAAAAAGTGCCAAATATGGATATTGTTATGGAATGTATCAAGTCGGTTTTTGTTATCAGGAAGGAATTGGTGTAGAAAAGGATAAAAATTTGGCATTTGAATGGTATTTAGAATCAGCAGTTACTCAACATAAATGTTATTATAATAATTATTTCCGATGGATAGAATACGATAATTTCAGAAACATTGAAGAAGCAGGTAGAGGCGGATTTTCTGTAGTATATAAAACGCCGTATAAAAGACAATATGAAACGTATGAAACAGCTGCAATTAATATGATAAAAGATTCACATAAAAATAAACAACTTTTTTTAAACGAGGTATTGTATTTTTACGTGTAAATTTATTGTTTATTAATTAATTAAGTATAAATTAATTGTATATAATTTGGTTATGAATAGTTAAAGGCATATCATGAATTTGGGAAATATAATGGCATATCAATGGATAAAAATACAGGAGATTTTATTTTAGTGTTAAATTACGCAAAATTTGGGTCATTAAGTGAAAATCTTAATGATATATTTAAATTAGAGTGGAAGATTAAACTAAAGATATTATGCGATATTGCTAATGATCTATCAAATATTCACTCTAAAAACATTATCATCGAGATTTACATCCTGGTAATATTTTATTAAAAGAACAATATGAAGCTTATATTGATTTAGGTTCATCAATATCGGTTGATGAAAAACAGGATGGTAATATTTATGGAGTTTTGCCATATTTAGCATCTGAGGTCTTGAAAGGAGAACAGTTCACCCAAGCTACTGATATTTACAGTTTTGGAATTATTATGATAGAAATCTTAACTGGACGAAGACCTTTTGATGATTACAATTTTGATTCTGAGTTGGCGGCAATGATTTGTCATGGATTACGACCTGATTTTATTATAAGGATACCAAAATGTTATGTTAAATTAGCCAAACAATGTGTTAACTCAGATGTGAAAAAAAGACCTACAGCCGTTAAGATTATTAATGAACTTGAAAATTGGAAAACCATCGTAGTCGCCAACGATAATAATATGAATAAAAAATCTAAGGCTGTTGGGATTTTTAGTAAACTTAAAAGCTTGAAAAAAGTTGTAAGTACCAATGATAATAACATTAAATTAGCAAACAATGTATTGATTCAGATGAAGATATCAAACAACAATTTTTGGAAGCTGATAAATTAATCATAGAATTTTCAATTACCTCGCAAAAACACGATAATATGGCATATATTTCTAAACTTATCAATACGAAAGAGATCATTTCAGAGGTCAAAAATTTTAAGATTAATTGATAATACTGATATTAATTAATTTTTTAAGAATTTTATAAATAACAAGATTAAAGAATATATTATGTATTGAAAGTGTATGATTTATTTTATTAATTTATAAAAATGTTATCACAATTTATTGATAATTATTATGAGTATCTTTCATTATTTGAAATATAATTATTTAAAGATTTCTAAGTTTATACGGGATCTTTGCTATGAAAAACACCCTTCGACATTTTCCGATCGGGATAATTCTGACAAATTTAGACCTATATACCTGTTCTTGCTTTCGGTAAATCATCTTTTGCCTTGACTGATTCAATAGTTTATTGAATAAACTATTGAATTAATAGACAAATGATGATTTGTCGCGAGTAAGAGCCGGTATGTTGGTCTAAGTTTGTCGAATTATCCCGATCGGAAAATATCGAAGGGTGATTTTCATAGCAAAGATTCCATATAAACTTTTTGATCTAATTAGGATTTATATTTAGGACTATAATATGATTTGAAAGGATCTTTTAGGTGTGAAACATTGATACTTAAAACATCTCACACGATGCTATATGCGCATTGCAGTAAATGTCTTTGTTGCTAATTTGTTTGTAAATTAATTTTAAATACTATTTTCCCTTTCATCTGGCTTATGATCTTCTGCTTATTGTAAATTGCATTCACATTTATTCTTCGCACTTCCTTTTATATCCTTTGTTTAAATGAGTTAAACATAAATAAGTTTTTTATCACGTTTGTCCGAACAACATAAAAAATAATGCTCCTAAATAAGTTGCAAAACATAATTAGATTTCATTTCTTTTTTTATGGCATTAAAAATAAAAATAAAAAATAATAATTTTCTTACATTAATAATTTTTATAATTATCATGATTAACAATATAAACTATATTATGATAAACTAATTTAGTTTTACATTATATACATTTACAGTACAACCTTTATAAGTGCACACTATTGGGATAGAACTTTAATGACATGCACTTAGTGAACAATAAGAAAAAGTGCATTTATAGAAATTATGTATATATTTGGGCTCAAATTTAAGCATGCATTTAGAGAGTATGTACTTATAGAGGTTTTATGTAGTCTGAAATTTTGGTAAGTTAATTTTTTTCTGTTGGTGTAACAACCAAACCCGTGACCAACCCACGATCCCAAACCCGGGACCTACCCATGACCCAAACCGTGACCAACCCACCATTACCAACCTGCAACCCAGGTCCGTGACCAAACCTATGTCCCGATCTAGGATCAGACCCCGTGACCCTGATCCAAGCACCCGTCGATGCATGAATTATCAGTCATAATTTTAAGTTAATTAATTAGTTAATTAATAATAATAAATGTCATAATCAGTAAATAGTTAAGTGCATAAAGTATGAGGTCATTGAGTAGAATTAATTTATAGTTAGTATTAGTAATCGATGAGTCAATTAGTTTTAGAAATAGTATATAAGGAAAATACAAACCTTTGTGTAAAAGCAGTCTGTTTAATGCAAATTCCCTGTTATGCAATAAATTCGTTTCCAGTCTAGCTTTCTATTAATTGTCCTGTTCATTACAGTTGTACCTAATGTGTTAGAAAAATTTAGAGGTTTTGTCACAGTCAAACTAATAAAATTGAAAAAATTAGTAAAACTATCAAAAATAATAAAATTAGATAAAATTGCAAAATTAATAATAAATAATAAAAGTAAAAAAAAAACTTTTTCTGTAAATCCTTTTTACACAAAAATAACTAAAAATCTGTCAATACTAAAATCATTAATAAGTGATTATTTTACTAAGATAACAAACTTTGGTGTCTGAAAAAATTTACTTAGCTCCTAATTTTACATGTATTCTGAAAGTTTTAAGTCTATAACTTTCGCACTCACAGTTTAATACTGTCAAAATGTTTATTGGTTTTCATTATTAAATTTTTAATTATTTCTTATAAAGTATCTTGTTAACTTATTTTACAGTCATAAGAAAAGTTATAAAGTATTTTCTTCCAATCAATACAAGGTCAAAAAGAAGCTTGTAGGCTTAAAATTGATGAATTTATAATAAAAACCAATTTTAACTTCTCTGTAGTGTTTTTTTTTAATTCTTTTGTTTTTATTCTCTAAATTTTTTTTCTAAACTATTTTTTATATAATCTCAAATTACTACTAAAATTAGTTTCATTTAATTTCATCTTGTATAAATTAAATTTATCCAAAAAAGAAATTTATTTGTTAGAAATTATTTTGTATTAATTTACTAAAAATAAATTTTATATTTAATTACACAATAGTTACTGTAATACATAATTATTTATAAATTTATATTATATTAATTACACTAGTCACCTAGTTACAACTTTGTATTACTTAGGTTTCATAAGGTTATATAAGTCACAGCAGTTGTAATAGACACAATAAAACCTCTGCAAATACAAATTATACCTTGTAATTAATCTTATATTATAATTAAATTTTTAAAAAATTTTAATTAAAGATTACAAAAATCTTTACTAAGTAATCTAAAATCAGATTTCTAAATAAACTTATAGTGCTATACCTATTATTAGTATAGAAGTAACAGATATTTTAGATCTTGACTATTCTTTAAGTGTCATGCAAGTTCCTATAACATCATCATTTATAAAAAGGAATCTTGACAAGTAAGAGTTATTTTAAATAAATACAGATCTATTAAATATATTATTATAGAACTTAGATCTCATCCAGCAACTTATTTCTTTCCTGTTTTTGTGATAACTACAATAATCAAGTTCATGTGTAGATTATCCTACACTCAATTCATCATTGAAAATAACAAAATATATAAACTTTATAATAAAATTGACAAAACAACAACTAATAAACAAGTTAAAAAACTTTAATAAGCACTTACAAAATCTAAATTAAAAGTTCCACCATCATCTATTGTCATTATTCATATACACATTTGTATCAAATACCAAATTTTAATAAACTGCAAAGTGACTAACAACAATCATATATTACAAAATAAATTCATATTTTATCAAAATATAGCATATTAAAATAAATATTTAGCTGAAATTTATAAAGAAATCATTTTAGCCAATTAATCCAAATTCCAATATACTGAAAACCCTGAATAAGGTTCATCTTTACAATATAAACTTCTAACTCAACAGCTTATTACTTTTTTACTTAATCAAAATTCAAATAATTCTCTTATTTTAAAACTCATTTTTATTCTATCTAATTTTGAAAAAATAACTACTACTAATAATATCATGAACATTGATAGCTCTACTACATCATTTAAATTACAACAAAAGTAACTACAAATCCAATAAGCTCAACAACAACAACAATAACAATCTTTATATCAAGCTCCACCACTTCTACAGAAACAACAGTCTAACAAAAAGCTACCTCAACAATCTTAACTGACTTAATCTTATAGTCAAGTAACATGACCCAAACTCAACCCATCATATGATTTCTTAGCAAACTTTTCAGTTAATAATAAAATGCAAAATTACACAAAATTACAAACAGAGATATCCTGAAAACTCTTCAACTTTCTGAAAGAATATTTTTATAATTTCTATTTTAGTAAAATTATTAAGAAGCAGTTAGAAATTGAGATCCACTTAAAGCAAACTTTTATCTATTAATTAGACAAATAGTTGGTACCAAATCTTAATTTCTTACTAACTTAATTTAATAACATAACTTTGACAATGATAAAGCTATTACAATACTATTTAATATTCTTGAAAAAATACTAAAAAAACTTATTCTTACATTTACAATAGGTTTTTTTACTAAACTTAATTATCTAGAAATATTTGCTTCTTCTGCTACTATTTCAACTATCCAAACCCATAAACAATTATAATTTTGTATTAATTTTGTCTAACTTCATTTATATCTTTTTGATAACTACCAAGTAATTAACTATACTAAATTTATAAAAGATATTAAACTAAGACCTAAAAGCTTTAATATAACATCTGAGCTTACTAAAATTGATAAACAATATCAGTTCTTCTTCATTAAAATGGATAATCATTTTAATATTAAACTTAATTCAACCTTTCTAAAACTTTATTTATTCAAAAATACAATATAATATTTTTAAAAAATTCACTTGATCACTTCAATGAATGTTTTGAAAAAATTTTCTCTATATACAGTTGTCAATTATCTAGTATTATTAACAAAACCAAAGTTCAAAATTATCTTAAATATAAATTTAAATAACATTTTATTTCTTATCTTAAGAAGCTTCTACCTATTACCATTAAGTTAAAAAAACCAACTAGTCTTTATAAAATATATAATAAAACTTTAAACATGCTAACCATTATATACTTACCTATACAGACTCCAAATGTTTTTACCTTAAGCTGATTACAACTAAAGATAAGGAAAAAGAGTCTGATAAAGAAAAAGAATCTAAAATTGAAATTAAATCTAACAATATTTAAAAAACAAACTCTAAGCCACAACTTATACACAACTTAACCAAACTTATTAAAAATATATTCAATACATTATACAACACTTATCCAAAAGAAATTGAAGCCTGAAATGAAGCTTTTCTTAATGCTTCAATATTCTATATCTAAGAAAAACATGAAAATACATTCATTAAACAAATTCCTATTACAGTTTTAGATGAATTGATAGCAAAAGCAGAAGAGTATACCTGTTCTGTTAATTCTGTTAAAACTAATCTAAAATGACAAGCCTTCTATTTTTATCAATATCTAACTATTTACCAAAATACTATTTTAGAAAACCATAACAGTAACAAAATGAACAAACAATAGGCTATTAATTTTCTTACAACTAAACTTATTGATACTGACTTTCTTGCAAATATCATTACATACTTCAACTATACACATAATGAATCTTTCAACTATTCTACATTAACCAAATTCTATAAAGAAAAGCATTATCAGAAGCTGAAACAATTTTATATAAAAAATTCAATATCAAATTCAAAATACCTATAACTATTGCAGAGTTACTCTTTTTAGAACAAGAAGAACAGGCTTCTTTTCAATAAATTTGTCTTCTACTACATCTATAAATACAGCTACCATTCTATTAAATAATATATCAATAATAGTAATAGAAAAAATGATGTAAGTAGACAAGCAGTAAAGCCTATTTATATGAAAGACCAAGATTATGATGGTCAGACCCAATATACAGGGCAGACTATGATATCTTGTACAGCTGTGAGAGCTGAGCATATAGTGATTAACTCTATAGAAGACAATTTCAGAAGATTATTCTTAATATCTTTAAGCCTTTATAATCTTTATACATATTTTAACAAATTTCTTCTTTATTACAACTTAACACTTCTTTCTTATAATCAAATTATTCAATCTTTCATACAACATATTGACAAATATAACCACAATAATACTGTCTTTAGCATTACTTTTTTTGTTAGCAATACCTATTATAAAAGCTATATATATTTTCTAAATAACTTTCTCTTAACCAATCATACTGTTGTTCATCCTTATTTTTTTTCTATTTTTTACAACCTTCTCTCAAATCAATTTTTTTAATTCAACTTCCATTCTACTTAACTTATTTCTTAACAGTTACATTATATCACAAGTATTTATATTTATATAATCTTTATATAACCTTCATTTAAACATTTTATATACAATATTAGAAGTTATTATATAGTAACTAAAAGAGAAGCTTGGCAAAATTATTGTCTTCACAATAATATTCATGTTTTTTGTATTACTGAAACCAAAATTACTAACAGCACTAATCTTTAATTTTATAATAATAACTTATTTACTTACTTTTGGGCCAACTTAGAAAGCTCAGCAGAAGGTGCTGCTATTATGATTCAAAAGCATTTACAATTATATGTACATAACTGCCAAACACATTCTGATGAAGCAATTGTTTTAGATCTTTTTTTTAAAAGCAAAATTAAACTCTGAATTATATCTGTCTATCTCTCTTCTACTAATATGCAAAAATGTAATAACACACAAAATACTATCATTACATAGATTTAACAAGCTTTACAATACAATCTTTACCCAATAATACTTAGAGACTTTAATATACATAATAATGTCTGTAATTCATCATCTAAATTCAAGCTTATTAATTATTTACATCACTTCAATATGTTTGATTTTGGTGCATATATTGACAACAAGCATTTTATATAATCAAATAATCCTAGTTAAAGCCATATTGACTATATTTGGAGTAATTCATTTAATATTCAATTTTTTCTCTTATACAAACTTGATGATAGCAATACCTCAATGCTTAGTGACTACTCTATTCTCATATTTATCTAGACTTTCACTAATGCATATAGCAAACCTTTACATCATCATACTGGCATTAATCACAAAATTTTTAACTATAAAACTATGTTGATTAATAAATAGACAGAATTTTCTAACTTCCTCTCTCATAATCTCAGCCTTTACAATATACTACTTAATAGCAATACTAATGAAAGTATTGAAACCACCTGGCATAAAATTAAACATTTAATAATTAATATTGCAATATACTCTATTTCTAACAAAAAAAATCTACAAAATAGCTACAACAATCAATATTCCTCTCACTCTACCTTACTTTATACATTACTTAAAGAGCTTGAACATTTAATAAAAATTGTCAAAAATATATACAATAACCTTAACATAAATATGAGAAACTCTAGGATTAAGACTATTAATAATAGATCCTTTTGTGATTTTCAAAGTTTTAATTCAAATAACCACTCTCAAATTCATGCATGAATCCAACATGTACAAGATATTTGACAACAACTATAACATGCTTGTTATACAAAAAACCATTATTATTTTATTAACAAATTCAACAAGCAATTGAAAAAAGATGTAAAACACTTTTAATATACTCTAAACAAGTTATTAATAATATTTTTAATTAATACAAAGCTCCTATTCACTTTTCTAATATTAAACTTTCTGACCAACTTATTACAGATCCAAAACTTATAAAACAACATATACAATCTTACTTTTAGACTAAACTGCATATCAACCAATTGACTAAGCACTGTTTAACTACTTCTGGCATATATATTATCAACCACAACTACAACATATTTAAATGAACTCTTTTCTATAGATCACTTTACCAAAATTGGACAAAAGAAGAAAAATTTTATATCAAACATAGAGCAATAACTACTAAGTAAATTGACCTTGGACCATTAAGTAAACTTGTTCTAAAAGTAAACTTGACCTAAAAGAAGTACAAACCTCAGAAAAAAATATTTACTAGCAGCCCTGAATTGCAATAACATTAAAACAGCACTGCAACAAACAATTCACAATTCAGCGAAAGTAATTCTAAAGACCTTTACATTTTTACTAATCCAGCATATAGGCATAAGATGGCAGCTTCAAAAAATAGCAAAAAAACTACAGATAATCTACAAACCAACCCACTACAAACTCCGAACCAAACAACCTCTCAAGGCACTTTCTTTTCTTCTCTATTAGCTTATTTCACTGGAAAATCTACCA
>CAJVQA010010564.1:0-11300 GCA_910591915.1 Cetraspora pellucida | reverse complement strand
GCTCATTAAGATTATTATCTGAATGAGCTTGCACTTTGTGAAAGATGATTTGTAGTTTGTGTGATTTAATAATATTAAAAAGAGTATGCCAAATAGGCCATGAGTTAAATTTGAGTAGCTTATTAGGGTGATTTAAGTGAAGTTGAAGGTTATTAAATTTGGAAATTACTGATTAAGAATCAGTGAAAATATTAACTACTGAATTGCATAGAGCTGTTGAGATTGCAATAATAATTGAGAAAAGCTCAGCTTTGTATAATGAGAGTCAAAATTGTATTTTAGCAGAAAAGGAGTTAATAGTTTGATTATTATTATCAACTTGGATCCAACTGATACCTATTGTGCATTGATTAGTACCAATATTAATTACTGAACCATCAGTATAAAAGAATAGTTGTTGATAAGAGTAGTTGAGTTAAGAGATAGATATAAGTTTGTTGGTAGTTTCACTTAGAATAAAGATTTCTGAGATGATTGAGTTGGAAATAGGAATTGTAAGTAGAGGAGGAATATGGATTGGATGCTTGACAGCTGTGGAGCAGATAAGGTCTAAATAATTTGCATTGAGGTTGAGTTGGTGTTTGGAATAAATCATCTTATTATTAAAAAACAATAATAATAAATATATGTAAAACATTATTTTCTGTATTCTAAATTGAGGTAAATTTAAAAAAATTAATATATACAAAAAATAATTATTTGAGTATAAACAAATTATTCAATAAATTTTAATTACCCTTTGTAGATAAAATATTTTTTGTAACTATATAGTACAATTTTCATAATTCAAGCAGATAGCATAATTTTAGTCAACTTTATTGTTCATACTTGAATTAGTATCATCTGTTTAATATTATTCATAATTCTAATCAAACTTGCAGATCATTTGACCATATTTAAAATTAGTTGATTTTAGATTTAATCAAATAATCTGCAAATTTGACCAGAATTATTGATATTGATATGCAGAAAAAAAATAAAAAATGACAAAAACTAATATTTAAACTAATCTTGGAGCACCAATTATAAATGATAAAAGCTCAATTTTACATATATAAAGTAGATGTTTTATGTATATTAATGCAAAGCCTAATAAATAAAAGTTTTTAAGAATTAAGATTATGCAGTAGATAGAGCTTGCAAATTATCTATTTTATAGCCAGTCTGTCTACACTTAGTTTTCATAAATTTGACAAAAATTAACTAAATATTTGCTAATTTGATAAATTTTGATTTGGCAGTGATAAACATTGATTCAAATATAATCATATTTGAATTAAAAGTTTATTTAAGAATAGAGTACATATAGATTATTTGTCATATGATTTGCAAATTAAATTTAGATTTATATAGTAAGTAAAAATATGATGCTAATAAAATTTTTTAAAAACATACTAAAATTTTATTAAATTTTTAGGATATATAAATTAAAATGATTTATTTATTATAATAAAAAATCATAATATATATTATTTTAAAAAAAACTATACTTGTATATATTATAAAAGTCTCAGTGATAAATTTAAATTCTTAGTAATAATGTTCTGATTAGTTGATTATTATGTAATTATCATATTAGTCATAGGACATGTTTAACTAAATATTATTACTTATAAATCAAATAAATTAATTTACTTAATTTTATATGTAAATTTATATAAAAAATCATTTAAATTAAATTTATTTAAAAATATATATATAAATCTTTTTTTAAATTTTAAATATATATTCTTTAACATTTAATACTCTTTTGTTTAAAGTTTTAGTTTTTAATCTTAAACAAAATAAAAAGAACCTTTCATCAAAGTTGGTCAATTCTTTATTATGTTCTTTAAGTCAAATAATTGATTTATTTTATTCAATAATATAATTGATAAAAATAGTTTTTTAAAAATTAAAAAAGATTTTACTAAATAAAGATTTCTTTTAGTTTTAATAAAAGTTATAAAAAAGGCTTTTTTAATTCTAATAATAGTTAGATTATTAAAATTGACTTGGTGAATCTCAAGATACATGGAATTAAAAAAAAATACAAGGATCTACAAATTTACTATTATACAAAACATTACTATTTTGTATAACAGTAAATTTGTAGATCCTTATATTTTTTCTTTAACCTCAAGTATCTATCAAGCAAATTTAATAATCTAACTATTATTAAAATTAGAAAAACCTTTTTTGCAACTTTTGTTAAAGCTAAAAGAAATCTTTACTTAGTAAAATCTTTTTTAATTTTTAAAAAACTATTTTAACCAATCATATTATTAAATAGAGTGAATCAATTATTTGAGTTAAAATTATAGTAAAGAATTGACCAACTTTGATGAAAGATTCTTTTTATTCTGAAAACTAAAATTTTAAACAAGTAAGTATTAAATACTAAAGAATATATATTTAAAATTTAAAGAAAAATTTATATATATCTTTTTAAATAAATTTAATTTAAATGATTTTTTTGCATAAATTTACATATATAATTAAGTAAGTCAACTCATTTAATTTATAAGTAACTATATTCTAAACTTTTATATATGAACATGTCTTATGAATGATATGATTTTTATAATAGATTTATAATACCAAATCTTTAAATAAACCTATCTCAACAAATTTTAATCTGAATTTAATAATTCTACTATCATTAGAATTATAAAAATCTGCTTTACAATTTTGCTTAAAAGCTTAAAAGCAGTTAAGTTAGTAAAAATATTTTTAAATATCAAAATAAAAAAATTTATAATTAAAATCATATAACAAGTGATCTACATGAACTTTACCTTTAAACTAGTGATTTGAACTGAGAAAAATTTTTTTAATCGGTTAACCGAACTGTACTTTACATTCGGAAAGTCTCGGGCCTTTACTTTCTCTTCGGAATTCTTGCTCATACCGATTTTCAACCGCATATCACTTCGTTCCAAAATTATTTTAGGTCTTCGCCTATATCAAGGTATAGTTGTTATCCGAAACCCGAAACTATATATAAAATCCTGAAACTGAAACTATATATAAAATCCCGAAACCGAAACTATATATAAAATCTCGAAACCAAAACTATATATAAAATCCCGAAACCGAAACCGAAACCCTTTCCAAAACTCTAACACTATACTGAAAGGCTTAGAAATTTAATTTTAAACTTTAAGACTTAAAGTATAGAACAATTGGATTGCATTTCAGGAACATTTTGGTTACTTTATAGTAAATGTGCATTACAGCTGTTCTCATAAATTCTGGGACAACTGATAAAAATTTGATCTGCCGAATTCGATAAGTTTTTGGATTTGGTGTTATCGATAACACCGAATTCAAAAACTTATCGAATCCGACCGATCAATTTTTATCAATTGTCCCAGAATATATGAGAACAGCTATAATTATTAAATTTCTAATTTTAAAGTTTCGGAAAGGTTTCGGGTAACAAGTATATATTAAGGCGTCTTCTAGCACAGTGCTTTGCTGCTATGGTATCTCAAGAAATCCCAATTCTAAAGAATATATTATGGTATTTCCTTATGCACATGGTCAACCGATTAAGAATTTACAAACCGGCTGCCCGAAATTTATTCGGTTCTGGTCGGTTAACCGATTATAGCCCAACCGGTTAAATCACTAATCTAAACATGTCGAATCGGCAAATATTCAGTCAGTCAATAAATTTTTTCTTAAGGCTGACTTAACCTATTAAGTTTTGAAAATTTTTAGGCCCGCAGTTGTAAAATTTTGCTTCAGGCCCGGCTCTCAAAAATTTGTGGGCCGGGTCGGGCTGCGGGACCCGATGCAGGCCTCTAGCAGTAGATTAAAAAAATCCTCGATTTCCCCATCTCTAGGTATCACATGATCTGACAATAAATTTAACAGTGAAACTAATTATTAAATACATTTGTTATCTTAAATTCATAGGCAGAAGTTTGTCTGATTGGCCAATAAATTCAATTTAATTTTACATTATTTATAAAGTTTAGAGTACTTTTTTAAAAAAAGAAAACCAACCACAATAAAGTAAAAAAAAACATATAGAAGGTTTCATTAGAGCTGTAGGACTCCATAGCCAAAAATAAGATCTAATTCTCGTCCGTTTAAAAAAGTTAGTATAGTAATAACTTCTCAAAACCCGATAAAATCAACTTATTACTAAGCTAATTTTTTTAAACGGACGAGAATTAGATCTTATTTTTGACTATGGAGTCCTACAGCTCTAATGAAACCTTCTATATGTTTTTTTTTACTTTATTATGGTTGCTTTTCGTTTTTTTGAAAAGTATTCTAAACTGTATAAATAATGTAAAATTGAATTGAACTTATTAGCCAATCAGACAAACTTCTGCCTATGAATCTTAAATAGTTGTGGCTTCTAGTTATTTCTGCATATAACTATGATGATTACTTTATAATCAAATATTAGCGTTAGTAGTTACTGTCATATTAATTATATAAAAAATATGTTCAAAGATTAAAGCTTTATTAAAAAATTCAACGAATGAAGCCAACTGTATGTGATTGAATAAATTTTATTCCGTTAATAATTTGATAAACACAATAAATAAAATCTATTTTATTGGATTTAAACTTAGAATTGAGGATTTTAGGCACTCCTTACGAATTATTAATTATTGTCATTCGATATTCCGTAATCAGACTATAAATGCTGTAGTTGAGAATGCAGAGTGCAATAAACAAATTTGTGGATTTTGGTTAAACGGATAAAGAGTAAAAACTATACATGGATACAATTATGAATGATATAAAAATAAACCAAGAGAATTTTCGTGAAAATTCATATTTTTTATCTTTTAAATACCAGATCTTATTTTAGGGTTCCAAGGTCACTTCCCATATCAGCTGATTTTTGATAATGTATAAATGCTTTATATTCATCTTTTTCAGTTCCAATTCCATCTTCATAACAACAACCAACCTGATAAATCCCGCCCGCATGCCCCATCTCAGCAGATTTTTGATAATAAAAGAACGCCAAATATTCATCCTTTTTAACACCAATTTCATTGAGATAACAATTACCAAGCGCAAATATTCCTTCAGAATTTCCCATATTGGCAGATTTTTGATAACAGTTAAATGCTTCATGATCGTTCTTTTCTATTCCGATCCCATTTTCATAACAATACCCGACTAGAAATATTCCATTAGAATTTCGCAGATCGGCAGACTTTTGAAAATAATTGAATGCCTTAAATTCTTCCTTTTCAATTCCAACTCCATTTAGATAACAATAACCAAGACAGCACATTCCCTTAGGATTTCCTAAATCTGCAGATTTTTGAAAATAAGTGAAGGCATTAAATACATCTTTTTCAACTCCAACCCCATTTTCATAACAAATTGCGAGATTGAATGTTCCATTAATATCTCCCATTTCAGCAGATTTTTGATAATGAATGAATGCTTCATGTTCATCTTTTTCAACTCCAATTTCATCTTGATAACATTGCCCAACATTGAATATTCCATTAACATTACCCATTTCTGCTGATTTTTTATAATAAATGAATGCTTTATGATAATCCTTTTTAACTCCGATTCCTTCTCGATAACAATTACCAACTTCATTCATTCCCTTAGAATTTCCTATCTCTGCAGATTTTTGAAAGTAAATAAATGCCTTATGATCATCCTTTTCGACCCCAATTCCATTAAGGTAATAACCACCAAGAACAAACATTTCTTCGGCATTTTCTATTTTAGAAGATTCTTGACAATGAACGAATGGATTATCATTATCACCTTTGGTTTCAATTATATTAGTTTGTGAATTAAGAAACGTATCTATAACTATTAAGCTTTCTTGCTTATCTTGATTGTCTTAAATACGATAATGATATAATTAGATTAATTTTCTTTAAAAAAAATCAAAATAAATTAATAATATCACAAAGTGACGATTACCTAGGTGTCTTGATAGAGAATCTAACCGTCTGCTGTGATAAATTGCCTCAGGATGTGTTACTATATTGGATTCCAAAATGGTTCCAAAATTTTCATTAGCCTTCTTTATTTGTTCAATAAATTCATTTGACCTATTATTTTTCCACATGTCTAAAGTATCATAGATTTGTTTTGAAGTTGGCCTTTCTTCTGGACTAGCATTCCAACATTTCACAATTAGTTCAGTAAGTAAATTAGGTACATGCGCTGGAATGCTTGGACGTAAACCACTATAAATATTACGTTGCAATTGAATATCATGTGGAATGTCACTATATGCCGGAGCACCTGACATAATTTCATATGCAACAATACCGAAGGAATAGACATCAGAAGCCTTACTATATTTTCTACTGTATAATACTTCAGGTGCAATATATGGTATTATACCACACACTTCTTTATTTGTCTCCATATTAGCTAATTCTGAAAATCCCAAGTCTGTAATATATGCACTATGAAAACTATTTAGCAGTATATTACCACTATGCAAATCTCGGTGAATAAAATTTTGTGAATGCATTATCCAAAGATCATGAGCAATGCAATGTAATAGAGTAATTTTCTTTTCCCACTCCATTTGTGATACGTTATAAAGGTTTTTTCTTAAAGAACCCATCTGTACACAATTCATAACAATTATATAATCTTTCGAAATATCGTCCCTCGATATACCCAAACATTTGAGAAAAGAAGGTTCTTTAAGACCAATATCACAATATGCTTTCAACTTATTATGAAAAGAAAACATGCCAAATTATTCAAATTATTTGTAAAAAATAATCCTAATAAGTTTTAAAAAAATTTTAACGAACATTACCTCATTTAGAAATTCTTCGTGACAATTTTTTGACCCATGCAAAATTTTAAGTGCAACAGTTCGTTGAACTTTTCTTGTTTTCCATAAAGCAGAGTACACTGTTGCAAATCCTCCCTTTCCTATTACTTCAATATTTTTAAATTCATTGTAAGGAATCCATGATAACTGATATTTACTTTCTTTAAACGTATTTTTCAAATATTCACTAATCTCGGAATTCTTATTTGTCCAACCATTTGCGACTAATCAATAAAAATACATATGAATTAGTTTGATTAAGTTCTTAGATTATTGCTAATTTAATCAATAAACAATTTTTACCCAATATTGGATTTTTTATTTCCCTAATAACAATTTTAAATAAAAGATTTATTGAATTATATAGTTAAACAAGCAAAATATCATGATAATGCAATAAGAAGTTTATTTACATTTGATACCAATAGTTAGCCTTTTGTAAATCTCTCGATACCCCAATTCCATTTCGATAGCAATCACCAACTTGTTTCATTCCAATGAAATTTCCAGCTTCTGCAGATTTTTAAAAGTTAATAAACGCCATATATTCATCTTTTTTAACTCCAATTCCACGAAGGAAACATTGGCCAAGAGAAAACAATCCTGCATCGCAACATAATTCTGAAGATTTTTGATAAGATATGAAGGCCTTTTTGTCATCTTTCTCGACACCAATTCCATCCTTATAACAATTACCAACTTCATTCATTGCGGGAGCATCTCCCATATCAGCAGCGTTTTGGAAATAAATAAACGCCTTATGGTCATCCTTATTAACCCCAATTCCATTCCTATAGCAATAACCAACTTTAAATTTCCCATTAATATCACCCATTTCGGCCGATTTTAGATAATAAATGAATGCTTTATTCTCATCGGATTCAACACCACTTCCTTCTTGGTAACAAACACCGAGATTATATGTTCCATCGACATGTCCCATTTCCGCAGATTTTTGAAAATTAATAAATGCTTTATTGTAATCCTTTTTAACCTCAATTCCATTTAAGTAAAAAATTCCAAGAATAAATGTTCCGTCAGCATGACCCATATCAGCAGATTGTTGATAATAACAGAATGCTTTATGATCATCCTTTTCGACTCCAATTCCATGTTGATAACATTTACCCGTCTGATACATTCCATTTACGTGCCCCATTTCAGCAGATCTTTGATAATTAATGAATGCTTTATGCTCGTCTTTTTCAACATCAATTCCATCTTCATAAAAAGCTCCAACTGCAAATATTCCATCAGAGTTTCCCATATCTGCAGATTTTTGAAAATAAATAAGTGCTTTATGATTATCCATCTCAACTCCATTACCACTCAAATAACAACAACCAACATTATATGTTCCATCGACATGCTCCATTTCGGCAGATTTTTGATAAAAAGCAAATGACATATGTTCATCTTTTTCAACTCCAATTCCATTATCATAACAGTAGCCAACCTGATAATTTCCATCAGGATCTCCTATGTCAGCCAATTTTTGATAATATGTGAATGCTTTATGTTCATTTTTTTCAACACCAATACCATTTTGATAACAATAACCAACTTGAAACATTCCATTAACCTGCCCCATATCAGAAGATTTTTGATAATAAATAAATGCTTTATGTTCATCTTTTCCAATCCCAATTCCATTACCATAACAATAACCAACCTGATAATTTCCATCAGGATCCCCTATGTCGGCCAATTTTTGATAATATGTGAATGCTTTATGTTCATTTTTTTCAACTCCAATACCATTTTGATAACAATAACCAATTTGAAACATTCCATTAACCTGCCCCATATCAGAAGATTTTTGATAATAAATAATTGCTTTATGTTCATCTTTTTCAACTCCAATTCCATTATCATAACAATAACCAACTTGAAAACTTCCATCAGGATCACCCATTTCGGCTGATTTTTGGTAATAAGTAAATGCTTTATATTCATCTTTTTCAATTCCGATTCCATTCTGGTAACAATAACCAACTTGATACATTCCAACAAGATTTCCCATTCTGCAGACTTTTGAAAATGAACAAATGCCTTATATTCATCCTTTTCAACACCAAGTCCTTTTAAATAACAATGACCAACTTGAGACATTCCACTAGCATGACCCATCTCAGAGGATTTATGAAAATAGATGAATGCTTTATGTTTATTTTTTTCAATGCCGATTCCATTACTATAAAAATAACCAATTTGATACATTCCAGTAACATGACCCATATCTGCGGATTTTTGGTAGTAAATAAATGCTTTATGTTCATCTTTTTCAATTCCGATTCCATTCTGGTAGCAATAACCAACTTGAAACATTCCAACAAGATTTCCCATTTCTGCAGACTTTTGAAAATGAACAAATGCCTTATATTCATCTTTTTCGACACCAAGTCCTTTTAAATAACAATGACCAACTTGAGACATTCCACTAGTATTACCCATCTCAGAGGATTTATGAAAATAGATGAATGCTTTATGTTCATTTTTTTCAATGCCGATTCCATTACTATAAAAATAACCAATTTGATACATTCCAGCAACATGACCCATCTCTGCAGATTTTTGGTAGTAAATAAATGCCTTATGTTCATCTTTTACAGTTGCAATTCCATTTTCATAAAAATAACCTACATTAAATGTTCCTTCAATATGTCTCATCTCAGCAGATTTTTGAAAATAAATTAATGCTTCATGTTCATCTTTTTCAAAACCAACCCCAATATGATAACAAACGCCGAGATTAAATAATCCATTTGAATTACCCATATCAGAAGATTTTTTAAAATTAATGTAAGATTTATATTCATCTTTTTCAACTCCAATTCCATTACGATAACAATAGCCAACTTGACATATACCATCAGAATTTCCCATCTCGGCAGAGTTTTGATAATGAATGAATGCCTTATTTTCATTCTTTTCAACCCATTTACCAAAATAATAACAGCTCGCAAGAATAAGTTGAGCTACAGGATTAGTTTGATCATTTAAAAGCCAATATACTATATCATCTGGTGTTTGTTTTTTATTTATTAAAAACTTATTTATTGTTTCAAGAATTGATTTAGTATTTTTACCTTTCGATCTTTCTTCTACATACAAATTACATATTTCTTTACCAATTTCATTAGAAAAATCTTTTAGATTATAATCTTTGTTTTTACATGAAAATAGGCGATTGATGGTATTAGTTAATTGAATAATATCATCCGATGAAATGGTATTTGTTTCCGACTTTTTTTCATATTGGGAATTTTTAATTTCTTTAAAGATTTCATTATTTGACATTTTTGAACGACCGTAATATATATCTGAATTATTAACGCACTTATTTAAACATTTAGCGTAGTACGGTTGATAATGAATAAAATTCGTACTCTACTTTCCATTTTTGGGTCGTCTAAAGCGTTCAGAATCTTGTGATATTGGACCAATCAACTTGGACAAATACTAGAAATGGAGTACGAAGTACGTAGTATATTGTAAAATGCTATTCTTTAAGAGATAGATTGAGGTTAACACCTAGTAAAAAAATTTATATAAATACAAGAACGATGTGAAATGAAGCAGTTGATAATGTAAGTCTCGAAAAACTGCAATTTGGTCTCTCTACAATCCAGAATCTCGTGTAACTAATAGTGATTATGGACGGTTTATAAGATTGGGACTTATTATTTAAAGAAGCAAACGAGACTCTCCTTTCTCAAAGGCCATTTTGGCCTTTATTTATAATATAAATTTCTGCCCATTACAAATTCTTTTTTACATTTAATATTTAATAAAACATTTGTACCTATTATTTTTAAGAATGGTCTATTTTTTATTATAACAACCCTTACTTCCTTCCACGTCCAAAATGCCTTTCACAATCCATAGTGTAATAAATTGCATTTCATGTATTTTCTGTCACGTTCTGGGGCTCACAATAGCAAAGCATGACAAAACATTTAGGGATACTAGAGTTGTAAACCCGTGAAACCTTTATTTCCTTCTATAATACTTAAATTAGAGCCAATTTTTATCCAAAATACTAAACTTAATATTATGTAAAAAGCGCTAACCGTTTCTCCTTTTATAACTTGCATAAATATCTCTTATAATCAAAATATTTTGACCATATCTATATAAGACCATATAAACTAAAATTATTAGAATATTTATATTAGTTTAGCTATTATATTTACATAATAAATTGATTCTTATAACTGGCCGGGTAAAATTTTATAGAATTTAAAAAAAATTTAAGTATATCTACTATCCGAGTGAGTTTTCAAAAAACCATAAAAGATTTTATATATAAATGCATGAGAGCTAAAACCTGCGTTTTAATTTCATTAAAACTTTAACTTATTTATAAAATGAGTTTTCTTGATAATCTAATAGTTTATATTTAATAGTTTATTTTTGTTATAGTTAGTTATTTATTTTTTTAGTTTTTTTATCTAATTCATCCTAATTGATTATAAAGTTTTTTTTTTTTTTTTTTTTTTTTTTTTTTTAAGAG
>CAJVQA010010563.1:0-11300 GCA_910591915.1 Cetraspora pellucida | reverse complement strand
AGTAACTACTTAATCAATTTCAATAATGTTTTTTTTATATGAATTCTATGTATTTATAGAATTCAAATAAAAAAAAGTTATCAAATTTGATTAGGTGACTATTAAGATATCTACATTCAAAGTTTTAAAAAAATTTAGTATAATTATTTTAATAGATATTTTGATTTTTCTTTGACTTTAAGTAAATATATCTTAATAATTAACTAATTAATTTTAATAAAAAGTTTTTTTTTGAATTCTATATATCTATAGAATTAAAATAAAAAAAAGTTTATTAAATTTGATTAGGTTTTTATTGAGATATCTTTACTTGAATTTTAAAATTTTAATTTTTTATTAGAAGGTATAAATAACAAATATGGAGAATAGAAATACTAGTCTCTTAAAAATATGCCATAATTACTAAGTTTTTAAAACAGTTTATTCATATAATGAACTTTTGACATTGTGCTAAACCTTTTGAAATCTTCTATATTATATTTTTACAAAAAACTTAATAATACTATAGTTGAAACTAATACTTGTAGTTAAAATATATTATTAAACCAATATGGTTTTGTAGAGTTTATTCTAATTCTAGTACTTACTTCACAATATATTTTTACTATTTTGGTATTTAAATCAAGTTTTACTAAGCTTCTAGTTCAAATAGTCTGAAAAGATAAATATAATTATACTTTTGATTTATATGTTTTTCTGGTATATAATCTTTTTTCTAAAATAAATTTCAATAATTTGGTTAGTTATAATAGCCTTTTTCAAAGACCACATCTTCATCTAGCTTTACAAGTTCTAGTTCTATTTTATATATCTAGTTTTTACAATAACATTATCAAAAGTTTAAACTATCTTTTTAATTAAATCTTCTAAATAAGCTTTTATATTTCTAGTTTTTGTAATTTACATAACTACAGGGACTTATTATAGTTTTACACTACCTAGTATCAGTTTGTGTTTCTTTGTACAAGATACAACTGTTACACAAATGACATGTAACTTTCCAATTATGCTGATATAATACAGATAACAAATTTCTAATTTTAATTAATAGTAAAAACAGTTAACTATAATACAGAAAGAATTTCAAATTTTTACTAATACTAGAATTTGAACTCTAGATCTACTATTTGAGAGTTGATAATATAATTACTTTACTATATTATTATGCCCTTAAATTTTAATTAATTATTAATATAAAAATATAATTTAATATATTTTTTAAAATAATATAATTTTATTAAGACAGGTTAATATTAAACAAAAATTATTTTTATTTTTAAAAAATATTAAAAATTTAAAAATAAATTAATATATTGCAAGTCAAAAATTTTAAATATATACTTTTTTTATAATTATACTATTTATATTATATAAAAAAAGTTATAATTTAAAATTTTTAATAATAATATTATAATACAAAATATATTTTTTAAAAAAATTTTTATTGTGAGTTCTGATAATCAATTATTAAATTAAGGCTCTATTTTCTATTTGAGTAATTAGTAATATAAAAGTAAAAAAAATTATTTTTATTATTTTTATTATTTTTATTATTTTTATTACTTTTATTATTTTTATTATTTTGGATAATTAACAGTAAATAGAATATTTTTTTTTATAATAATAAAAATAAGAGTTTTAATAAATATAAAATATAAATAAGCAATATAAAGAAAATTAATCTTAAATATTAATAATATTTTTATTATAAATAAAGAGTTTCTTATTTATAAAAAAATAATAAATATACTTTTAACTAAATATATTTGTATATATAAAACTAAGTATTTGACTAATAACAAAAGTAAAACTATGATCTAATTCAAAATAATAAATTATTATTAGTTTTATTATTATTATTATTTATTTATAAATTGCTAAACTACAAATTAATTACTCATTATATGTTATGTGACCAAGAAGATTGTTAATATTATAAATGAGTTTTGACTTTAATTAATAAATTGCAATTCTAAATTAAAACAGTAAAAAAAAAACAAAAAAAAAACAAAAGTTAATAAAAGAAAAGTTAAAAAAAGACTTAAAAAGAAAGCTAGTACTTGTTTATAAAAGAATCTATTAACTAAATCAAATATGTTTATTTTAATTTAGACATTGTAAGTTATATAATAATTATAATATATTAGTAACAAACTTATTAATTTACTAAAAAATACTATTTATAAGACATCTATAAATTATTTATATAATATATATATATTTTTTTAATGTTAATGATAAGGCCATGCCTCTATATTTATTGAATATTTAACTAGGATTTTTACATAAAGTTTAAATCTACTTTTAAAATATTATAGCAAGAATAGAAGCTTAGACTAATTTATCTGTGACCTAAACCAACTGGAGTGGCCAAGGCTTACCTAGATTTGGATGTTAGTAATAATGTATAAGAAATTAGTTTGATATTTAATCTATTGTATATATCTTAGAGCTAATAGTATTAAGAGAGAGAGTTTGTACTAATTGCAAAGTAGAATTAAAAGATAAATTAGAAGTAGAAAGATGAATTGTAGATTTTAAAATATAGTAAGGAATCCAAATTTTGTAATAAATTTGTTGATTAAGATAAAGTAAGAATTTAGTAATAAGTGTTATAGATATTTTTGTAAATAATAAGTCTGTGACTATAGTAATGATTTCATTTGGTACTAAGCCTAATAGAATTAAGAAAATTGAAGGTAGGTGTGGTATACTGTAACTGAACATGCAGTTTAGTTGTTTGATTTAATGGTATAAGTTAGTTATAATTTTTAAAGTAGTGTTAAGAGTAGTGATATTAAGAGTATATTAAATGATTCATTTATAAGATTGTATAATAGTTGATCAGATAGGCAAGTTGTTTAATGAAAATAAGAGCTGGTGTGTTGACATTGATGACAAGTAGATGAATATGAGTAATAATGTTTATGTAAAGTGTATAGAACAGGAAGTTTATTTAGTAAAATTTTAATTCTAAAAGACTTAAGAGTAGATGATTGAAAGCTATGTAAGAAGTTTAAAATTTTTTGATTAGTGTTGATGTACAGCCAAGTGGCTTGTCAGTTGATTTGGATAAAAATTTTTTTCTATTTAAAAAAGCAGTTTTGAGTAATCCATAGTGCATAAATATATGCATAACAAATTGTACGAATACTGCAATGAGTTGGTAGTTCAAAAAAAAGTTCTCAGGAATAAGAGTATAAGCTGGGTTATAAATATTATATAGCATGAAAGTAAGATATGGCAAGTTATAATAGTTATATGCAAGTTGATTAGCTAAATTATTATATATATTATCTTGATGAGTAGTGACTTTGTAAAAGATAATTTGAATTTTGTATGAGTTAATAAAGTTAACAAGTATGTTCCAAAGTGAAAAGTATGGTATATGTATATATAATAGAGTAGTAAAGGAATTTAAAAGGATTAATATTTTGAAATTACAGAATAAGAGTCTGTGTATATATTTACAGTACAGTTTTTAGGAGTAGTAATAAGAGCTGATAAGATAGCAGTAAGTTCTGATTTGAATAAGCATGACTAAAGTTTAACTTGTACCTTAAATGTATGCAGTATAGAATTATAGTTGACTTGGACCCATCTAATACCTATAGAGCATTAAGAAGTACTCAAATTAATAACAGAACTATTAGTATATAAATAGAGTTCTTATTGGTTAGTATTGTAATTGGCAATTTGTTGGAGTTTATAAGTTAGTATATAGGGTTCAAAGATAGTTGGAATTGAGTTTGTTAAAATAATAATATTAGGTAGGCTTGAAGTTTGGGTAGAATGTCTGATTGCAACTGAGTATAAAAGATCCAAATGATTAGTGTTAAAGTTAAGAGTTTTGTCATTTGTGTTAACTCAACCAAAAAATTGAGTTGAAAGATTAGTAGGAATAACAATTGTATATTTGTTATTAATTGTATATGAGTTAAGAGAACAACCAGAACATGCTTTGATTAAATAGGTGCAAGTGGATATAAGCAGGTAAATTGTGATTCAATTTGATATTGCCAGTAACTAATAAGCACAGTGCCAGATTAAGTAGGTTGTTTTCTGACTTTACTAGTAATGATTTGGTTATTAAGTACTGTAATAAGCTAGAGTTTTTTATATGATAAAAAGTGTTCAGTTGTGTAGCTATTGTAGTTAGTGTCAGGTAGTTGTAAGTGTAAGTATAGTGTATGATTATAGAAATGACTTATAACTTGGTCTTTTAAATAAGTAAACCAGAGAAGTTGTTTGTCTTTTGGAATTTTATAAATGTGAGGAGAGATGTGTTTTCAGTTTAGTAAACATGAATTATCAAATGTAGTAAGTTGGTCTAAATATAGGATACTATGATATTTGAGTTGTTTTTTGAAGGTTAGATATTTAGGGTATGAACAGAGAAGGGATTCTAATGAGATAAAGCCCTCTTGAATAATATGTGAAATGTTGTAAGTTGGGTTAGAAGTAAATATTATACTGAGATGTTTGAAAAGTTGAATAATTTTAAAGTTAGTAGAATGTTTGTTTGGTCTATCAATAGTAGGATTATTGTGTATTAGTATACTAGTAGGTGACCAAAGATTATTTTGAAGTTGCTGGAGTCGGATACAAGTGCTAATACCAAGAAGATCAGGAGAGTTAAGTCTTTTGGTATAGTTTGTGATATGGTGTTGTAGTTGAATATCCTATATGTTATAAATATTATATAATTATAGATGAAGTAAAGTACTAGTAGGAGTTGTACACCTAAGTTTGGCTTTGCTTTTAACAAGTCCAATGTGGTTTGTATGAATTTTGTTACAAGTTTTTGGTTAAGAATTATGTTATAAAGACATATTCGATTGTAAGAATAATAACTGTGTTAATGATATATTGTGCATATATATCAGTGATTTGTTTAGTATTTGTGATTTTAATAAGATGTGAAGACTTAGCCATAATGAGCTTAGTCTGTTTTGTTTGTTTGTTATTAAGTGTAAATCAGCATCCTAGAAACTTGAATAGTTTGCTTGAAGAATAAATGTTAAGTAAATGATTATTGTATATAATAGGATTGTAGTTAATTAAAGAACATTAGTTGTAAGTATAGATTTAGTAAGATTAATTTGAATGTTTGCCATATTGTAGAAAGATTTTGCAATGTTAAAATTTGTAAAAGTTCTTGTTATAAAAATGCAATCCAAAAGGTGCCATCCATATAAGCAAGAACTGAACAGTATAATTCAAGTTTGTTATATATTAGATCTTTAAGATTAGTTGACCAAGAGACTTTTGTGAAATAATCATTAAAGTTATTGTAAATATATGAAATGAGTGGGTTATAATAAATTCTCTACAAGAGAGGAGTAATAGTTTTACTTTGGTCAATACTATTAAGTACAGAGTATCAAGGTGTAAGGCCAAGATTTGTGATAACTTAATTTTGTTGGTTAGTAAATAAGTTAATAATAGTATTGATAATAGGACTAGGAAGTGCAAAATGCTATAGTGAGTGTTGAAGAAGTTTCAAGTTGACAGAATCATAGGCTTTACTCATATCTTGAGATAGAAGCCAAATGGTTTTTTGGTTACATAATGCATCCTCAGTAATATTGTTAAGTATATAAATAGGTGTAAAAGTACAGTTATTAGGTAAAATGATATAGTTGTAAGGTGAGAATATAGAATGTTTTGAAAATATATTACTAATTCTATTAGTAATAATTTTTGTATAGACTTTGTAAGTGTGTTCAATAAGACTTATTAGGTGAGTAAGATTAAAGTCTCTATTGAATGTATTTTATTTAGAAATAGACTAAATTCTGCTATGCTTCCATTGTTTAGGAGTTTGACCTAAAACAAGACAGCAATTAAACAGAGCAGTTATAGCTTTAATGCAGGTAGTACTAGCATGTTTAAGCATTTTATAACTAATGTCTGTAGAACTACAGGCTTTCTATTAGAAAGCTTTGCTATAGTTTGAATAATTTTTTCTTCAGTAATAGAAGAAGAAAGAGAATTATACCATTGAGTATTGATATGTGATAGTGGTTAATATTGTGCAGACCAAAAGCTATTAAAAAGGGTTTGGTCAGTTGATCAATAAGCTGTCCAGTTATAAAAATAAGATTATATATGATGTTTAATAAAGTTTGGTTCTGTGACTATTTGATCAGAAAGTTTGATATTAGAAAAGTGAATAGGGCTTTATAGTAATTAAGAATGTTATTAATAGCATGTTTGGGATGTGTAGAAAGTGTTTCACATCTTTTTTTTGGTAGCTTGTTGAATTTGTTGTCAAAGCAAAAGAGAGTTTTCAAGATTACAAGCATGATAAAGTTGTTTTCAAATATCTTGTACATGTTGAATCTATTGGTTGAGTTGTGAATATTGATGAGAGGTAAGGATATAAATGTTGTACTGAGATTTTGATTAATATTTTGAATTTTTGAATTAATTTGATTAATGTTAAGATTGTTAGGATTTTTCAAAATTTTGATTAAGTGATCAAGTTCTTTAAGTGATAAATGAAGTAAGGTATTGTGGTGAAAGTATTGGTAGTTATAACTATGTTTGTGTGATTTTTTGTTAGGAATAGAATGTATTGCAATATTAATAATTAAGTATTTGATTTTATACTAGGTAGTTTCGATACTCTAATTTGTATTATAGTTAAGTGGAGTATTGTGTGTTTTGAGATTAGGAGTAAAAAGGTCAGAAAATTCTGTGCAACTTTCTAATTACATAGCTTTGTAGTTAAAGATTTTACAACTAATACCAGTATAATAGCATGGTGGTTTACTATATGCATTAGTAAAAGTTCAAGAAGAAAGAAGAATAAAATGATCACTTAATATAGAGGTATTACTATCATTGAGTTGATATAAAAGAAAGAACTGTATGTTAAATGAGTTAGTTCAAATGTAGTTAATACAGCCTTGACTAGTATTATTTAACTATGTGTAGTGTTTGTTGTTAACATATGCTCCAAGATCATACATATTAAATTAATGTAGATAGTTAATAAGTTAAAATTTAGATGAGGAACTACAAATGTTGTTATATGTATTAAAGTCTTCAAAAACAATTGGATGTAGATTTAGTTGATGGACTTGTTAAATCCATGTAATTACTGTGTTCTGTGTTTTATTTTGTTTCTGCATATCAGTAGAGAAAAGGTAAACTGTAATAATATGAAGTTTAATATCATTTTTGAAAAAAAGATTAAAGCAATAGCTCCATCTTGATGTGTTTGACAATTATGTATGTGAGGTTTGAGTTGGTTATGAATTATAATAGCAATGCCTTCTGCTGAGTTTTCAGAGTTGGCTCAGAAATAGGTAAAAAGATTGTTATTGCAAAACTGAAGATTAGTTTTGTTAGCAATTTTTGTTTCAGTAATATATGCTATGTTAATGTTGTTGTAGAGATAGTAGTTTTGTTAAGATTTCTTTTTAGTTAGCCTGGTTGTTAGTAGGTGTAGGGATGAAGTATTGTTAAAAAATAAGTCTGATATATTAGAAGTAGAGTTGAAAGAATATGATTTAAGAGGAAGTTTGTAAAATTTAAGAAGAAGATAAGAGAGAATAATAATATAATTAGAAAGAAATAAGTCATTAGAGAGGTATATATGGGTTTCACTGTAAATAGAATTAACAGAGAATGTAATACTAGTAACTTTTTAGTTGTAATTGTATTTATCAATATGCTGTATAAGTGTTTGGATAGTTTGATTATAAGAGAAAAAAGGTATGTTATAATAAAGAAGGAATTTGATAAAACATATATCAAGATCATAGAAGGCTAAAAATGTTAAAAATGATCTTTTAGAGTTGTCTTCTACAGGATCGATCATTATATGCTTGTCTCTCACAGCTGTGCAAGGTACCATAGTCTGCTCTGTACATTGGGTCTAACCATTGTTATTCTGGCCTTCCATGTAAATAGGCTTTACTACCTGCCTACTTACATTATTTTTCTTACCAACTACTAAGAGTATATTTTTTGGTAAGGTGGTGGCTGCATTTATGAAGATTGTAAAAGACAAGTTTATTGAAAAAGGGTTTCTTCAATAAAAAAAAACTCTGTAATCAAGGGTGGTGTTTCATATTTTATTTGGAATTTTTCTTGTATAATTTTGTTTGCCTTAGGTTAGGCTGTTTCTTAAAAATAATTTGTAATTTAAGGATAGATAAGTGTTTTATCACAGGAATGATAAAAAGTTAAAATCCTTGCAAGAAATTCAGTAATAATAAGTTTAGTTGTAAGAATGTCAATTGCTTGTTGCTTGTTAAGCTTATTTATATTGTAATTTTGGGCTGTAACATTTTGATAAAGGTTTAAATATAGATAGAAATAGTAGTTGTAGTGTTTGGAGTTAGTTGGGACATTGTTAGCTTTGCAAGCAGAGTTTTCTATATCACTTGTAAGGTTGTTAAGTAATAAAGTTAGAATTTGTTTATCAAAAGATACTTTATGTTTGCTGTTTTTGTAAAATAAAAAAAAGTCGAGTTTGGGTTGTTGCCAGATTTCATTTTCTTGTTTAGGAAAGTCAATATAAGATTTTTGCAAAATGTTTTTGAGAAGTTGAGAAGAGTGTTCATAGTATTGAGATAGTTTTTCAAAATTGGTAGGTTTAACTTCTTTTCCTTTTTTTGATTGTTCTGCTTTGTTTAAATAGATACAGTTAGTATCTGTATAAGAAAGGATGTGATGATTAGTATTTTTAATTGCTTTGTTATAACATTTCTATAAGTTGTTAGGTTTTGTAAAGCTTAGTTTGATAGACATAATTTCTTTAAGATGAAAAATGAATTTTTGTTGAAATTGGTATTTAAGTGCATTGAAATCTTAGTTTCATCTATGGTTTAATAAATTAATGATTATATAATGAAAAAATTGTTTAAACTATTGTTTAAAATAGTCAAGTGAATTTTTAAGAGATAGGATGTTGAGTTTTTGTAAAAAGAGTGTTTTGGGAATGTTAAATTTAAGATATATATTAAATTTGCTATCAGAGCTGATTGTAAGATATTGTTTTTCTTTATCAAAGTCAACTACTTTAAATAAAATTCTAAACCTTTTAGGTCAAAATTGAATATCTTCAGAAATTAATATAGTTAATAGCTTGGTAATTGTTTATAACATAAAGATGAAGATGTGCAAGATTAATGCAGAATTGTAATCAGTTTGGGTTTGTATAAGAAGAGATAGTTGCAAATGAAGTAAATATTTTTAGATAATTATGTTTTGTAAAGAATATAGTAGTGAATATAAGAATTAATATTTTTAGAGTTTCTTCAAGTACATTGAAAGGAATTGCTATAGCTTTGTTAGTGTTTGAATTATTTTTTTGAATAAACTCAGCTAGAAATTGGGGTCTTTCTTCTACTATTTTGCAAATTATATAGTAGAAGCTAGCTTTAAGAGCTGATTGATTACCAATTTTAGGTTTGATTTCAGTTTCAGGTTTATAGTTAAATAAATGTTTTTTAAGAAAATTAAAAATTTTTTTAGCAAAGTCTGTTTGCAGTTGTAATTTGTTCTTCATTTCTTCAGTTACAGAGAAATTTGCAAGCTAGTCAAATATTGGGTTGGCTTTAGTTTTTTGTTGATTGTTGTTAGTGTTGAATTGTATTTGCTGTTGTTGTTATTGTTTATCTAATTATTGATGTTTACGTCTAATTGTTATTGTTGTTTATCTGGTTGTTGTTGTTGTTGTTGTAATTGCTTGTTCGAGTGTGGTGTTTGTTGATTATTACTATAAATTGTATTGTTGTATAAGTCCATAGCATTGAATTGCCAGAATTACTTGCAGGTGATGTAAAAGTAAGTTCAGATGCTAGTAGGTTGTAGGAACTAATCATTTGTTTGTGTTTTTGGATAAATGTAGAGGAAGCACTTAATGATTAAATAGGTTGTTAAATATTTGCACAAGTTTTGTAATAAGATTTGTTATTATATAGAACTGCATCTGCTGCCAGATAATTTTGAATATTTATTTCTTTGTAAACAATAGGCAAGTTGCATTTACTATATTGATGATTGTGTGTGGTAGGTGAAGGTGATGCTGTAGGTAATAATGGAATAAATTCAGTAGAGTTTGTGATATTGATTGCTAAAGATTTCTTATTTTTGGATTTTTTATTAATAGAAATAACTTTATGTTGTTTGTAAGTTTTGTTGATAGTTAAGATAAAGTGAGTGTAAAACTTGTCATAAAAGCATATAATGATAGAACTAGATTCAGATGCTTTAAAGTAATGACAATTTTTTGTTTCTTCTCTAAGTTCTGTAGTTGAACAATTATTTGGTTGCTTATTTGCAAGAATGGGGCATAATGTATTAGCTGCATCTTCAAGGATACTAATACCAAAGCTTTTAGGACACTTTTGGTAAAAATAGTTGAGATCAATGGTATCAGATACAACTGTTGTCAAGGTTGGCATTTTGTTCTAAAAATAGATTTTTAAATATGTTTTATAGAAAAATTTGTTTATTTGAAAGTTTCTAAACTAGTTAGAAGTGTTTGGAAAGATGTATAAGTTTCAGATAAGCTTATTGGGTGTTTAGAAAATTCTAATGAGTATCAGAAAAGTGAAATTTCCAAAGCATCTCTGCAAGATTTCCTAAAATGCTAATGAAAAAATCTGTAAAGAACAAGTTTTTGTTTTCATTTTTTGCTTATATCTCTGTAAGTTTTGGTCTGTTTAGAAAAAATATATATCAAAATGTCTGTCTCAATGAGCTGAACCACTTTTAAATAGATAAGAAGATATGTTTAATTAGTAAAATTTTGTAAAAATGAACAAAAACTAAATTCTTGATTTTATAAACTTTTCTCAGCATTCAGATATTTTTGAAACTTAAACATAGCTGCCTAGAAGAAGAAAAGTATGCTAAACAGCTTTTGTCATAGGGTTAAAGTGACATTTCTGAAACTGCAGTGTAAATTACCTAAAGGAATCCAAACCGAGATGATAATCATAATTTATGAGAGAAATAATTATGTGTATAATCTACAAGGCTTAGATATTATTGCTAGAAGATTCTAATAATGATAGTGTAAACAAAAGATAAAGAAGGTTCAGAAAGAAATAAGGAAACCTGAATGGTCAACAAAGTAAAGGATTAGCAAGATCAACAAAAGAATTATGTAAATTAGAAAGAATAATAGTTGCACAAACCCAAAGCTCCTAGTGTTATTCAAGAATTTGGAAGTTATAAAAAGACCTGTAAGAGGATGGCGATCTTAGTGTAGTGGTTGGGTTGTCATCCTCCAAGTGGCAGGTCTAAGGTTCAAATCCCACCTATGACGAAATTTG
>CAJVQA010010562.1:0-11300 GCA_910591915.1 Cetraspora pellucida | reverse complement strand
AATTGTACTTTATGTAAAATCTCAATTAAATATTCAATAAAGATAGAGGCATGGCCTCACTATTAACATTAAAAAAATATATATATGGATATAAGAGGTGTGATGACCTAGTGAAGTGAATAGATTGTTAACTTCTAAATAGCAGGTCTAGAGTTCAAATCTTAGTGATAGTGAAAATTTACAATTCTTTTTGTATTACAGTTAACTGTCTTCTGTAATTAGTTGGAATAAGATACTTGTAACCTATATTATACTAGCATGAATAGAAGGTCTAGGCATTTATACAACATTGTACAAAGAAAAACAAACTAGTACTAGGTAGTGTGAACCCAATATAAGTTCTTAAGCCATGTAAATCACAAAAACCAGGTAGAAAGATGAAAGTCCACATGAAAGACCCAAGTAGAGAAGTAATCCAAACTTTTAACAATCTATTATAAAAATTAAACTTATGAAACAGAGCTAAAACTTATAAAACTGGGCAAATATGCTAGTCTTTGAGAAGAGACCAAATGAACCAACCAGGCTACTAGAATTTTTGAATTTCAGAGAAAAAGGGTACATGCAAGTAAATATATAATCCAAAAGTGTATAGTTTAAATTATCTTTTTAGACTAACTGAAATAGCAGCTTAGTGGAACTTAAATTGAATACCAAAGTAGTAAAAATATGTTGTGAAGTCAGTACTGAGATTGAGATGAACTCTATAAGGGCATAGCAGTTTAATGATACATCCTTACTGTCAGTGTTAATTTTAGTCATAACAATACTAGGTCAGTTGTAAGAATGGGATACAGAAGATTCTGGAAGGTTTAGTACAAAGTCAAAGGTTCCAAAAAACTGCTTTAAAGACTTAGTAGTCATAGCATATTTTCACTAACATCAGCTAGAATCATTGGTAGACAGAGGTAGATGAGTGAATATGAAAACTAGAGTGATTAAATAGAAACCTACAAGCAGGTTCTAGGTATGGCAGCTAGTGTAGAACCTTCAGGCAGACTGCTTAAATTAGATAATGACTAAAGTTGTAAAAGTAGCTAGTTGTGCACACTTTTCATGTTTTTCTTTATGGTTGTAATACAACCATTAGCAAAAAATACTATTAATAAAATTCTGAGTCACAAGTACTCATTTTAATATTTAAAAAATATATATATATATTGATATATAACAATTAATCAATATATATTGATTTAATGCTATATATTAATTTATATTTGTTTAAAAATTTTTATTTAGTAAATAAAAATATAATATTATAAAAATAAAAATATATATGGAGGAGAGTCAATAGAAAAGTGACAAATCATTTTTAGTGAAATTTTTTTAATTTTTAAATTTAAATAACTCAACAACTATTAATCAAATTTGCTAAAAATATTATTATTTTAATCTTGAAATTATATAGAACTAAAATAAAAAAAATTTATTAAATTTAATAAAATAGTTGTTAAGATATTTAAGCTTAAAGTCAAGAAAACTTTTATTTAGAAAAAATTTATCCTTTTTCTATTGACTTCCTTCTATATATTTATTTTAAAAAAAACTCATAAAAAAACAACTCTTCTTATAAATAATTTTACCAAAACTGAACAAAAAATAAAAAACTTTTTAGAAAAAATACAGCAATAACTAATAAGTAAACTGAATTTGGGCCCTTAATTAACCTGTTTTACATACTAAACATGATATAAAAGAGATGTTAACCTCTAAAAAACCTTTTACTAGCAATTCTGAATAGCAAAAATACTAAAAACAGTACTGCAAAAAACAATTTGCATTCTAGTGAAAATGGTCCTAAGGACCTTTATATTTTTATCAACTCAGCATATAGACACAAGATATTAGTTCCAAAAAACATTAAAAAATAGTAGAATACCTACAAATCAACCTACTACAAACTTTGAACCAAACAATCCCCCAAAACATTATTTTTTTTTAGCATATTTTATTAGCAAAATGCTATTCAAAAGAACTCTTTACCTATAACTTTAACTACTAATCCTTCTACTGAATATGCAAAAGAGTTTATTAGTATTAGTATAAAAGACCTAGTCAAACTCATCTTTACAATCACCTTTCTTGTCTCTAACTTTGCCAACAAATATCTTTTTAAGTTAATCTTACCAAATTTGATTGTATCTCCAACCTTATTACCTTTCTGACACAATGGCTATATAAGCACAAAGAAGCTGCCCAACTAATATTTTTTGACTTTACAACTACTAAAAACAATTCTGTTAATATCAACATTAAATTTTTCAAAAGTACACAAAGTTGTAACCTTAGTCTAATCATTTAGTTATATAAGAAAGCAAAAAGAATATTAGAAACTCTAATACAGTAAAGACCTCTTAGTGATATCTTACAATATAATCACAGAACTAGATACAAATGAAAAACTATCACAAACAAGTAATCTTATACAAGAGGATAATCTAACATTTAACCATATTGCAGGCATAACAGTAAATAATATACAAACTTAGCCTACTTTAAATGCACTAAACAATACCACTTAGGCTAAATACAAGACCCATACTAGAAGAAATAAATGCACCTCATTTTTACAACATACAAGTGCAGAAATTAGCAAATTATTAGCCAATGCAATATAATCAAAAACTGGTCAACACCAAAGCAAAAAATAACTCAAACTACAACCACTTGACACAAAAAGATTATTTAATTCAAAATCTTCTAACAATATTGCAGCATCATTACTAACATCTATAACAACAATATCTGATACTCAAAATACTCCAAGCCAGCTACAGACAAATTACACAAAAACAGCTCAATATATTTCAGTTCTATTATATTAATAACTCTAAATAGATATATATCTTGCATGCCAAAATTACTAACAAAATTAATACACTATTTGATCAACAAACCTGGACCTATAAAGCAATAGCTGAGGCACTTCTAACACCAATTGGAATTTATAACTTTGTTAATTACAAACTCATTACTATGCCAACTTAATTTACAATTCTGCTAGCAATGTTTCTCTGAACATAGTTAATATATTGTTCAAAAGTTTTAAAATAGATAATAATTATATTACTACAAATTTATTAGTATAAGAATAAAGTATTTTGTTTATTAATCTTTAAAAAATTATAGTTTATTGGTAAGTCTAAAAAGCATAATATTAAACTTATATATTTAAAACTTTAAATAAAGATAGTTATCTTTTAACTTCTCTTTATAACTACTTGTTAATATTCATTATTTAGATCCAAGATAATAAACTAAAATGCTTTATTAAATAAGTCTAGAATTTCTAAATAGTTAAAAGAAAATAAAAATCTTTTTTAATAATAATATTAAGTTTTCTGTAATTGATAGTGATTTATTTTTTATCATTTTTTTTATATATTATTATAAATAATAAAAACCAAGATCTAAAAAAAATTTTTTCTAATTCCTTTTTATTTTATTATCTTAATTTTTTTATAAAAATTCTTGATTATTAAAAGATATTAATAGTATTTATTATTTAATAAGTTTATTTTTATTTGTATTAATTTTATAAAAAAAAATAAGAGAACTCTTCCTATAGATCATTTTACCAAAACTAAACAAAAAGCAAAAAACTTTCTAGCAAGAATATAGCAATAACTACTAAGTAAACTGAACTTGAGCCCTTAATTAAACTTGTTCTATACACTAAATGTAATCTAAAAAAGGTGTCAACCTTAGAAAAACCTCTCACTAGCAGCCTTAAATAGCAACAACACTAAAAACAGTATTGCAAAAAACAACTTGCATTTTAGTGAAAATAGTTCTAAGAACCTTTACATTTTTACTAACACAACATGCAAATACAAGATGTCAGTTACAAAAATATTAAAAAATTAGTAAAAAATTTACAAACTAACCTACTACAAACTTTGAACCAAACAACCTCTCAAAGAACATTTTTTTCTTCTTTATTAGCTTATTTCATAAACAAATCTATCATTCTAAAGAACTTTTCATCTACAACTTCAATTACCAACTTCTCTAATAAATATACAAAAAAGTTTATTAGTATTAATATAAAAGATTCAGTTAAACTTACCTTTATAGTTACTTTTCTTGTTTCTGACTTCGCTGACAAATATTTCTTTATAGTTGAGCTTATCAAATCTGATTATATTCTTAATCTTATTACCTTTCCAACACAATAGTTATACAAATACAAAGAAGCTTTTCAATTAATACATTTTGATTTTACAACTACTAGAAACAACTTTGTAAACATTAATGCCAAATTTTTCAGAAGCATATGAAGCTATAACCTTAGTCTTATTATTTAGTTATACAAAAAAGCACAAAAGACATATAAGATATCCAAACACAGTAAAGAACTTCTACTGATACCTTACAATATAATTACAAAACTAAATACAGATAAAGAACTATTACAAACAAGTAATCTTATACAAGAGAATAAACTAACATTTAACCTTATTGCAGATACAACAGTAAATAATACACAAACTCAACTTACATTAGAAGCACCAAACAAATTAAACCTAAAACCTATACTAAAAGAAATAAATGCTCCTTCTTTTTACAATATACAACTGCAAGAATTAGCAAATTATTAGCTAAAGCAATATAATTAATAACTGAACAACACCAAAGAAAAAAATAACCTAAACTACAACTGCTTAACACAGAAGGATTACCCAATTTAGAATCTTCTAACAATATTATCACATTATTACCAATATATATAACTACAATATTAAGTACACAAAATACTACCAAGCTAATCTACAGCCAAATTACATAAAAACAGCTTAATATATCTCAGTTTTATTATATTAATAACTCTGAATAAGCAGATATTTTGTATGCCAAAATTACTAACAAAATTAATACACCATTTGATTAACAAAATTTGGATCTATAAAGCAATAGCTAAGAAATCTGTAACTTTATTGATTATAAACTTATTATTACACCAACTTAATTTACAATCCTACTAGCAATATTTCTTAAATTCAAATATCTTAACATCAGATTCTTTACTACCTTTACCAAAAATCCAAATACCACTTTAGTATATTAAAAAGAATATATTAACCTATACAATAATGCTTTGGTTACCTATAAACAAACTAACCAAATTATAATTACAGATGCAGCTACTTGTAAAACTATAAATATTATGCTCAAACAAAGCTTATATCATAATATCTTTTAAATACAAAGTTTATTAACTATACCTTTTTTATGATTTACAAGACTATCTATTATGCAAGAGGTTTTCTACAAATCCAGAATAAGAATGAACAAACACTTACATCAATTTGAGCTACAATTAATAGTGCACTTTAAAAAAAGCTTATATCTCTATTATTAGATCCTGATGAAATTCCTGAACATATTTAAAAAATCCTACTATTTATACTTACAATTATACAAAGATCATATACAAAAGCCAATGTTAATGCACTAAAAAAATCTTTAAGTTTGATAAACTTACAGACAACTACTTTGCAAAATTTCTAACATTACTAAAAAGATATTAAGGACTTCTTTCAAAATTAAAAACTTATTTTCCAATCATAAGCAAGCAATCATTATAATATCTTTTATATTTTTGTTATAAAATCACTGACTACTACACCTTTACTATAATCCCAAATTCATATTTTCAACTTCTATTACTAAAACAACTATTACCTATTATATATCAGGAACTTAACTACAAAGTTAGAGGTTTTTTTCTATTTAACTTATCTATATCCAATATATCATTAGCTGAGACAGTTGTATAGCTAAAAGAGTATTATATATTTAAATTACTTTTTAGCAATTACTTTATTATCAAACTACTTTTGCCTAACAATCCAAATCTTATTTATACTAATTTATAGTACAACTATTTAATAACTAATAATGCAATAGCAAAAGAATTTCTTGAGAAGTTTCTTAATAATATTGTATTCAATTTTCAATATTCAATCACATAATGCAAGCAAATCCTACTGACAAACCTAATTTGCCAACAAACAGCCAAAAGCTTGCTAAACTCAACATTACACTACCTATTACAACATCTCAACAACTTATACAAATTGTAAAAACATTTTAACAATATTTTAATTTCAAACAACTATCACTATTATGAATTAATATTACAAATTCTATTATTCAAACTGCAGACCAAGAAGACAATGCTAATAGTAATAAATCTACTTAGACTACACAAGCCCTTCTATTTATACCTAACAATATAGAAAATATTAACAATCTAAAATAATACCAACAATACAAATTCTTAGACAACACTATACTATTTATACAATTTTAGACTTTTTACTTAACCTAGCACCATTACTTATACCAATATGGGAAATATTTAATACTTCTACTATAATACCAAATGAGCCACCTACAATTAATACAGTGTCAATAGACACCTTTTAACTTTATGTTAATAGATAACACTATTGAACCCAACAACAAACTCATATACCAACATCTAACTATTGCAACACATAATATTCAAGAATACAATAATATTATTAAAAAACAATTATTGCTAGACTATTAAATTAGTAAACAGTTTAATATTGTATAACTTACTAAAACAAAACTGGTACATTTCCAATATAATTATTATATATTTTATAACAATAATTACAAATGCTTTATGTTAAACAACAAGACTATCAATCCTCAACATTTAAAAGAATTAAGTGCTGAAACAATAATTCTTATAAACCAATTACTTACAACCTATATTCATAATATTCAAACTCTTCAAGGCATTGCTATAGCAATTGACCTTTATCTATTACATAAAAACAATTTTTATATTATCTTCACCTACTTATCTAATATTTCTAATATAAATAAATAAGCACAAAACTAAATTATTCTTTGAATTACACAAGCACAACAACTTAACATTATCTTAATAATTATAAGTAACTTTAATCCAGACCTTAATAGACCACAGTATTTTATACTATACAAATATCTTATATTATATAACTTTACTTTACTAATATATACTTATTATCTACATATTTCTACTTGGTAACATAATAAACTTTCTACTTGGTAACATAATGAACTTTCTACTTGGTAACATAATGAACTTTTTAGTCAAATTGATAAAATCTGGGTTCTATAACAAATTCTACACATATTTACAACACTTACTATTACCTATACAACTGGCATTACTGATAGCAACCATCACATTATTTATACTAATCTTCAGATATACACCAAACCAACCAAATAACACAAAAAATACAAATACAAGGTATTTAAATATAATACTATAACAAATGAACTTTGAGAAAAATTTCAACAAACAAGTTATTAACTATTATATTCAATTATAAAAACAATAGCTTCTATACTAACTAGCAATTAACTTTAGTACCAGATTCAATTTGCAGCACTTATTGCAACTAATACATATATATTCTTTATCTTTTATTTACAAAAACAATTTCAAAACTTCTCATCTACTGTCTTAAAAACTCAGATTGAAAAACATTACAACAACTTCATATCTAATACACCATAATGATTAACAGTATACTCAATAGAATACTAACACTATATTATTTGACAATATAAAACTCCCTAACTCTATAATAACTAAACCCACAAGAGATCTGTGAACACATCAAAGACTACTTCACAAACTAAACCAAAACAAATATACTTCTAGCATAGTATAACACACTAACAGATTCAATAATTTAACAAGAAATAATCAATACAATAAATGTCTTACCTAACAGTAAAGCTTCTGAATTTATACTTATTTCTAATGAAATGCTCAAATATATCCATCCTCATATTACTAAAATCTTAACAATTCTATTTAACTTATGCTTAAACATTGCAAAGATTCCTATTACATGAAAACAAAGCAAAATATATCCTATATCAAAAAAACCAACCTTTACAAATCAACTTAATAACACTAGTTCTATAATACTTCTTAAACATACTCAGAAATTTTTACAAAAATTTTTACTAACTAACTTAGCAAAATAATGTTCAAATATTCTATTTTAGATCTACACAACTTTGTTGCCCAATGTTATTTTTCTACAACACAACCTATACAAATCCTTACAAATATACTACAAAAAATACAAATACAAAACAAAGAAATATGGCTCTTGGCTCAGGATATAAGCAAGGCATATGACTCTGTACACATTCCACTTCTTCAACATGTTCTCAAATAAAAATTTTATCAATATATAACAACTTATAATTAATATTGTTATAACATCTCTGTACCTTTTGATTTTTTTTGGTACTTGTTTATATATATAAATTAGTATAGTATAGTGTTAATCTACAAAAATTATCATAACTCTTGAAGCACTAGACAGAATCTGATAAAACCACTACTATTTGAATTAGCTTACTGAGATGGTTCCAATGAGGTATAGATCATCCATTTCTGATTACAGGATTACCAGATCGAATTCAATAACCAAATTAATAAGAAAGCTGTGATCTGATTGGCTGAATAATTACTGCTGAAATATTATACATATAATATATATAATATTTATGCATTTTGGAGCATATATATTTTATATTATAATACAGTAACAAGTGAGGTTACAAAAAATGTTTACTGTCTAAGATCACTCTAGTTACCTATTATCTTAAAAGAAGTAGATATAGGATAACAATAGTATTAGAGTTTGAAACTTTAGTATAGACTACAAAACCCTGTTGACTTGCATGCATTGCATAATTTGTAGTTAGCATAAAGTAGTAATAGGATTCAAAACTCCAGTATTATATCTAAAACCCTAAACTAGAGTTTGTAACCTTAATTATAGGTTTGAGACTCTAGCAGAGAGTTTGGAATCTAACACTTAGAAATTTGTACAAATAGAATGCATGACTAATAAATAAATAAATTTATTCTGCTAAGTTAATAAATATATACAGTATAAACTGAGACTCTATTTGTAGCCAAAATAATAAATAATAGTCCTGTATAGTATAGCCTAGTATTTGATTCCTAACTCTTACTTTGTTACTTAGAGACTGATAACTCATTAGTATTAGTTATATAACATATGATGACCTATCAATAATCCAGTAATCAGAACTACCCCAGACTAGTTTTATCAATCAGTTAATAGCCAAGTCAAGACCATGTCTATGATTGTAGTACTGTGCTAAAACTGGACAACTATATAAGAAAAGCTCTTTCTAACTACAACAATATATACAATAACTGATATAACTTAGTTATCACAAACTTTGATTCTACATCTAGCTACTATGTATAGGATGGTATAGACCAAGAAGAAACAATTATACTACTTCTTTGATATATATATTATGACTCTCTAATAAGTCACATCTATTCAAAATTTCAAAGTTCAATATATCAATGGCATCTTTATTTAATATACTATCTAATATATCAAATATTAGTACTAGCCTATATAAATAATACACTATAGCTGGCTTCTAACAAACATATTTTTCAACAAATTGTTAGCTTTGCTGAGTCATTCTTCTACAACATGGTCAACATTATAGTCAATTCTAACAAATTAATTTTTGCAACAAACTAGACCAAAGATTCAAACTGTAAAGGTTTTGTTATTTGAAGTACTTTGTATATAATTTTGCCAATAAAAATACTTAAAATTTTATTAAAGAAATCTTGTTAGGTTTAAATAATTTTTAAAAATACATAAATTTAAGAATAAAAGTACATTAAAATAGAAGCTTAGTTCATTCATAAGGCTTACTAATCTATTTGAAAGATTCTGGTATATAATTACTAATAAATAATGATAAAAATAAAAAATAAATATAAATTATTACAAATTAAAGTCAATCATTAATACACATGTTAATTACATCATTGATAAGCAAAATTGCACCATAGAGTAAAGTAAATAAATCATAATAATGCTTATATATCTAGGTTACATTTGCTAAATTAATTCTAATTATATTTGATAAACTAATAAACTAAATATAGCTAAATTAATTATAATAATTAGCATGTAATTAAGAAAAGACTTAGAAAAATAATAAAAAAGAAAAATTACAGAGAAATTATAGTATTGTTATATTCTCCCCTTCATAAGATTTGATGTTCTCATTAATTCAAATTTTTTAAGCTTTTTTAAAGTATTTTTCAAATTTTTAACAGGTTCCCAAGTAGTGTCATATAAAGGATAACCTAACTATTTAACTAAATACTGTGTTTTGTTGTGAATTAATCTTTTATCTAAAATTTGTTCAACTTCATATTTAGCTTTATTAGATTCAGAAATTTTTCAAATTCTTGATAAGGTTTTAACATTAAAACATGAAATACAAAATGAATTTTCAAAATAGAAGGTAAGTCTAATCAATAACTTGTAGATGAGATTTTGGCAAAGATAGTATAAGGTCTTAAATATTTTGGAGCCAATTTATGAGTAAATCTGTATTTGTTAATAGAATTGTTAATATTATAGGCTAATAATATAACCTTATTACTGATATTAAAGTTTAATTTATGTCGATGTTGATTTGCATATTTTGTTTGTCTTTCCTAAGCTATCATTAAAGTATCTTTAGTGATTTTAATTATGTTGTTTCAATGTTTAATAAAATTCTTAGTGGCAGGTACTTGATTAAGTTTGTTGTTTGCAAGTGAAGCAGAAGTGTTAGGATGTTGTTTACAATCTAATTTAAATGAAGTAAATCCAGTAAATGCTTGTTTAGAATTGTTGTAAGTGAATTCAGTTGCAGGCAAATACTCATTCCAAGTATCCTGTTTGTATATTAAATATGCTCTAAGCATTTCTTCCAAAGTATGATTCATTCTTTCAGTTTAGTCATCAGTTTGAGAATAAAAAGCTATAAACATTGCTAATTTAGTCCCAATATGATTAAAAAGTAATTTCCAAAAGTTACTTGTAAATTTAGCATCTCAGTCTGAGATTATAACTTTAGGTATTTATGGTTTTTAAAAATAGTTGAGAAAAAAATTTTAGCAACTTCAGGTGTAGTAATAGTAGTATGTATAGATTGAAAATAAGCTTTTTTAGTTAATCTATTAACAAAAACTACAATAGCATCATGTTTCAGTTATGTAATAAGTATCTGAACAATAAAGTCCATAGTAATTTGTTTCTATTTTGTTGTAGGAGTTGTTAATGTTTCAAGTAATCCAGCTGGTTGTTGGTTACTACTTTTATTTTTTTTTAGTTTTTTTTTTTTTTTAAGGTGACCTCTTTGGTCTTTTGACTTTTATTAATCACTTGTCAGTATTGTGGTTCAATGAA
>CAJVQA010010561.1:0-11301 GCA_910591915.1 Cetraspora pellucida | reverse complement strand
CAATAGTCAATCACTGTACTGGGTGACCTTGTTACTTGGTTGTATTGTACCAAGAAGGCTGCAACCCTGTAACAATATAGCATTCTAAATCACAATGAAAAGTCAACTAAAATTTTATTCAATTATTTGCTCACATGTGATAAAATTAAAGAACATAAAACATACTTTGATGCTAAACATAAATATGTTGCTAAAACATCTGAAGAAACTACATAGTTATTTACACAATCAATGCTGCTATTCATGAACAATTTATAGTTCTTTGGGACCATATCTGGTTTTACAAAAAATGAGGTAATAGGTAAAGTTGTATTCAAGAGTAATATTCAATATAAAGAAATAGCTATTGAGAAGATGGATACTATAAAGAATAGTTTTTTGCAAATAGAGAGTTGAAGTTTGAAAATGATCAAACTGAAATAGCTAATAAATCTCTTGAAAATAGAAAGACAATGTTTGAAAATGTTCATAAAAATGATCAAGTGCCAAAAATAATTGAGATATTAAGTGATGAAGAGGTAGTGTTTAAAAATGATTGTAAAAAGATGAGACACCAGAGGTAATTGAAATATTAAACAATAAAGAGGTGGTATTTAAAAATGCTTGTAAAAAAGATCAGATGCTAGAGATAATTAAGGTATCAAGCGATGAAGAGGTAGCATTTAAAAAAGAACAAATAACTGTTGTTAACAGAGATCAAACACCTGAAACAGCAATCTAAATATATAATAAAACTTATACTTAGTTAAATATTCTGAAGTTATTATTATGTGAATACAAGATAAATTCATTATCATTATCTTTTATGTACAATGTGAAACTTCAAAGACCTAGACAAATAAACCATAATTATTAATTTTTAATTAGTAAAAATAAAATTCTAATGTTATTACTATGAAAAGACAACTTTTATTAGATATCTTATATTTGTGGAATTAAAAACTGCTAAATATTATAGGAGAAATTAAAGATGAAGTAAAGTCTTTTTTTTATAATCATTTAATATAGAGTGCAGATCCAAAAAATTCTGCTGAGGTGTGGCAACCTAGTGAAGTAGTCAGGTTGTTAACCCCCAAGTGGTAGATTGGGTGTTCAAATTCTATTGACAGTGAAAATTTGGATAATCACCTATGTAATATTTGTATTATGGCAACTGTTACTAATGATTAGGTTAGGATATCTGTAATAGCAGTCACACCAGCATGACTGGCAGGTCATGGGGCATCTGTGCAATATTGGAGTTATACAAAGGAATGCAAACTGACAAATTAACAGTGCAAATACTAGATAAGTCCTTGTGGCTGTATAAATCCATTGAAATTGGGTAACAAGAAGTCCATTTGGGAAGACCCAAGTAGAAAGGTAGCTGGATCTTCGACAGCCTTACTGTAAAGGCTAGCTTGGGAAAATGGATACCCAGGTCTAGTACCCAGTCCTAGTAGCCAGATAGGCAAGAACCTCCAGGTTGGAAGTCTCGGAGGTACCACCAACCAGGCTGCCGGAATGAACCAAAGGAAAAGGATATCAGGCCAACCTGATATACCAATGGACTGGTCATAGTTCTACACAGGCTATCTGGATTGAGAGTTTGGTAAAAGGGCAGAGGAAAAGGCAGAGGTATACTAAAGTACCAGGGTTATGCTGTGAAGTAGATGCTGGAGTCTAAGTGAACTTTACAAGGTAGAGTTGGGGGCACAAGGCTTGGGAGCATGCCCCCTGGGCATGCCTAAGGGCATGCCCTTTGACCAAAAGACATGCCCCTATCATGTGACTTTGAGCTAACATATGATTGGCTAATTCACGAAAATTAGTAAAATGATCATTTTATTAGATCATTTATAGATATACCCATGATTACTCATGATAATTAACCAATCAAATTACACAGCATATAACTTTTAAAAATTAATGCTAGTCTAATAAAAAAATTATATACTAATAAAATACATTTACGGAAGAAAATAAGTAAACGTATATAAAATAGAGCAAGTGCAATATTTATTACTAATACACATGTTTGATCTGTTAAAATATTTTCTAGTTAAATTTAATCTTTGATGTATTTCATTCTGTTGACTAATCAATCAGAATATTTAAAGTAAGCCATCTAATTTCCTTTTATCCAAGTTGGTAGTATATGAGTATAATTCAACAATTAAAATATTTATTTTATTTTATCTAGCATTAATATAATAGATGGTGTCAATATTTATAACACAGATTCTGCTGCCACAAATTTATGTTATTTATTATTTGAGTGTTGCAGAGCAAAAACCTGCAACTAACTATAGTAAATCATTATGATCAGTTACAGGTTTTCGCTCTGCAGCACTCATTTAGTCTTAGTCGCTTATCATTTGAATTATTTAGTCTGATATAATGACCTTTTATTAATTTAAGTACTTAACTATTCTTAGTTTTTATTTGATTTATTTTTAATATATATTATTTAGTCAATACAGTCAACCTTTCATAAATGCATCTCTCTTGAACTACAGGCAAATATGTGTATTCACAAAATTTCTTAGTAATGTAATATGATTTTTCTTTTTTCTAACCAGAACTTAATGAATCATTGCTGGAAGTCAGTATGATAAATAACAGAGATTTTCGTCTGTTGAAAAATCTGGGCAGAAAGTAACATCATTAAGCAGAAATCTCAGCATTTATAATAGGATTTGTGCTCTGCTTGGAACTGAAGATTAATGTGCGTTTAGAGAGGGTATACATAGTGCGTGCATTTATGGAGAGCTGACTGTATAGCACTCAAAGTCCATGAGATAACGATTATTACATTGTGATCAATTACATATTAAAAATAATTGAAATTTCATGTAATTGTAATTTTGAATACATGACATTAGTTTTTTGTATTAAATTTTCAGCGATTTAGAAGTTACAATTTGGATCATATACTCAAATCAAACAATGTCATAATACCGACAGAGCTTTTGTAAATCTGGTACTTTATGCATAACATGATGAAAATTATATTTGAAATTGTAATTTTCTAAAACTTACATAAAATTACATGTAATGTAAAATTGCAATTTATGTAACACAACCCTATATGCTATATACTTCATTCCAGTTTTAGCGAAATTCACTGAAACGTTCCAGTAAGCAAAATTGTAATTGAATGGTTCAAGATCTTTCTGAAATTCTTTTACATTCTTTTGCATGTTGAATGTTAATGCCATTCTAAAGTTGTAAATAAAACTTGCAATGATTATTAATAAAGCATTATACTTTAAAACATAGGTAAGATTTACATTAGCCATTGACTATTTTCTATATAGGTATTAAAATAAACTGCATAAATAAGTTATTTGGTCATTTTTTAATTTTATTTTATTGCTATTTCACTTTGCTATTTTACAAATAAACTTCTAAATAGACAGATGTTTTTGGTAGATTGCATATAATCATGAAGTAAAGATTATCACTGCATAATTATTTAATTCTTGTTTTCCAAAAATCTTATATCTATTTCACGTAAAAAATGTATAGAATAATTTTTTTAAATGATTATACGTTTGCAGTAAGGAAATTGCTTATTTCTGGGCAGTGTAAAAGGTAACTCCATATGAAGGTCGATCCTGCATGTTTAATATTAATAGGCTCTTTTTTTTATTCGTAATTGATTTTTTTAATTCTGATTTCTGGGCAGTGTAAAGGATAATTTCATATAAAGGTTGATCTCATGTTTAAGGTTAATGTGATTTTTTTAACTAAATTTTTTTTGAATTGTTTATTATAGAAAATTGGCGATGCGCTGCATACAATATCTATTGAAAGCCGGGTTTGGTAAATAATTAATTGTGATTTATTTGTATAAAATAGTTAAAGCGATTGCATGTTTATGCAAAAATTATGCAAAATTATTTATTCGTAAATAATTATTCCCTGTTAGTAAAAATAATTTATTGTTTAAGCCCAGTTCAAAATTAGTTATACATTTAAATTTTTTACACTTTATTTGGAATATGTATGTTAAGCCAGCCAGATTAACAACTGCATAATCAAGGTTGTTTGTGGAAGGGCACAATTTATAGTAGGAATTATTGGGTTGTAAGAAAAAGAATTAGGTGCAAGGTTGTTTGAGGAAGGGGCACAATTTATAGTAGGAATTATTGCATTGTAAGAAAAAAAATTAGATGCTAAACAAAGATGTAAAATTTAAGTAAATGTAAAATATATTTAAACTGTACCTTTTGACCTCAAATAAATCTTCAGAACGTCACAGTTCAACCATTATTTGCTTAGATAATTGATTAATAAATTTTATATAAAACATTTATTTTTTTTACTTACTATACAACTTTCGAAAATAATATGGAAGAAGTTAATTCTGTCACTTCACAAATTCTATCTGGTTTTGCTCTGCCACTTCCAACATAGGGTAAATGCTGGACTGGATTTTATCATTCTATTACAAAAAAAACAAGAAATAGATATATTGCAAAATGCCGTTATTGTTTGATTCAATTAGGTGGCAAACCTGAAAAACTTCATAATCATGTTCTTTGATGTAGTGATTGGCCTGCTATTGAAAAAGCCAAGTATCTTCAAAAAGTTAATAAAGATCGTTTTATACTCTGTAAACGTGCCAATGATGATAATGAAGATGAGGAAGATGACTCACCTGTTGAACAAACTATTCATGATGATGATAAGATGCAACAACTTTTTGTACCATTCCAAAGTACAATTCTCGATTGGTGTACTTATCCTATGTCTCAAGAACAGTCTGAAAATCTTCATCATAAGCTTCTAAAGTCTATTATTCATGGAAATATACCCTTTCATTTTGTTAATAATTTGTATTTTCAAGATTTTCTTTATAATTTAAATTCTTCATATAATCTATCTTCGCAAAATATAACCCAGGGACGCTTATTAACTGAGATGTTCTTGGGTCATCTTCAAAAAAAATTAAATACTTTTTCGACTCTAACTAATATCACAATTTCTCTTGATGAATGGACTGATAATTCTGGAAACTCAATATACAGGTTTATGGCTCTTAAAGAGAACCAAGAAATGGTAATAAATGTGCTTGATTTGTCTGCGCATCGTCATATAGGTAACTTTCTTAAAGATAAAGTAGAGGAAGTTATATCTGCAAATGGTATTAAAATACCATCTATAATTGCTTGTGTTACTGATAACCCCTCAAATATGGGTAAAATAAGACAATTACTAAATATAAGTATATTTAAATAAAATTAATATACAGTCGCACATGGGTTATTTCTTATTAGAAAATATCTTCACTTGTTAATAACCCAGGTACAGCTGTATCTGTAAGCACAAAATTTATTTTGTGCTATACAATTTGTATATTTAATATAATTACTTACATCAAATTATTAAATTTAGGAAGAATATCCTAATATCATATTTATTCGCTGTTGTCTTCACATCTTTAATCTAATTGTCAAAGATATTTCTGGATTTCCCAATATCGTAACTATTTGTAAAAAGAATCAAAAACTTGTTAACTTCTTTAATTCTTCACATATCTGGTGTCGAGAGTTACAAAGTTGGCAAAAAGAGCAAAATATCGGACATTTTCTGGATACATTTTGCGAAACTAGATGGTATTCATTAGCTAAGGTTTGCATAGGCATGTCAGTTTATGAGCAAGGCTTCCAACATTGTCTTTCATTAAGTGAAAATTCACAACCTAAATACCCTGAAATTGCAAATATAACAATTAGAAATATTATTATGATAAATATTATTTCACGGATAATTATACATTAATTCAAGTAATAAAACCAATAGTCAATGCTATTGGAAGGCTAGAATCAAATGATTCTACCTTGGCCGATATATTCAAGGAACTTATCTATATACATAGACAAATATCCCAGCTTAAGGTTCCTATTAATGGTTTTCAAGCTCATGCTCTTGGTGTTATTAGCAAACATGCAAGAGAATTCGATAGTAATATTTTTTTTATTGCACTTTTTCTTTCTCCAACCCATAAACAGCTTGCAATATCTAAAAAAATAAATGGAGATAAATTAATTCATGCTTTACTTGAACTAGCCAAAACTTGGAATTTTAGCAAAAGAGATATGATTCTTTTGCTTAATGAATTAATTAATTATAAAAACAATCACCTCCCATTTGATGTATCTTTTCCAGATTCTTCACATTCTTTATGATCATTTTGGAGTAAATTTACTGGAAATTCTCCACTTTTACATCGCTTCGCAATGAAAGTTCTTGCTATAGTTCCTTATGCAGCTAGCTGTGAACGACTTTATTCTTCACTAGGATTAGTTAAATCAAAAATAAGAAATAGGTTGACTCCTGATAACTTTTCAATTATTGGACAGCTCAGAAGCAAACTTAAAAAAGCTGTATCCACAAAAAAAAAGAATAAACCAACCTTAGAACTATTAATCTGTGATGAAGAAAGTGTTAGTATCTTTTTTGGTGAAGATAAGCAAACAGAAGAATTAAATGAAGAGCTGGAAGAAGTTACAGTGGATATGGACGAAACATATATCATAGAAGAATTTTTTGATTTCGAGATATTTGAGAAGGATCAAGAAATACTTGACTCAGAACAAATTAATATACCGGTAGAGGATGAATGGTCTATTGATGATATTATTAACAATAATTTATAAGATTAGTTAGAATTAAAAAGTATTTTAATTATTGTATTCATATTAATTATAGACAAATAAACATTAGCATAAAAAACAATTTAAATACCGTAGTAATAAACTCTACGATCGCTGATCAATATTCGTAAAAGAGCCTTAGTATTTGAGCATAAATATCCTGCAAGTGTCACTTCACTAATTTTTGGTAATAAACAAGTTCATATTCATCTAATTCTATTAAAATAACAATATCCAATATTATATATTCCGCAGCGTTATCTAGCTCTGCTGCTTTTTGATAACTAAGAATATTTCACATTTGTCATTTTCAACTCCAATTTCATAATATTCATTCCACAAGCATGCCCAGTCTCTGCTGATTCTTGACAATGAATGAATGCCTTGTGTTCATTCCTTTAAACTTCAATTCTATTAAAAACATATTCCACTAACTTTACCTAACTCTGCTGCTTTTTAATAATAAATGATAGATAAATAAATGCTTCATGTTCATTCTTATCACTTCCAATTCTATTTTGATAGCAGTATCCAACCCTAAATAAATGCTTTAAAATCAAATTAATAATAAGTGATATTACACAATGGTATAGATCTATTGACTTGAACACTTAATTAACAAATAATCTTAGTGCTCATAACAATTCAACACAGAAACACAGGTTAAATAAAAAATAAACTTGTGGTCTTTTGTTAAATTAGAATAGTCTTCGTAATTGCCGTGATCTTTATAAATTAGTATAATCTTGTAATAGCTGTGATTTTTATAAATTAGTGTGATCTTTGTAAGTTGGTATAATTAGAGTAAAAAAAAATAAATAAATAAACTTGCGATCTTTTGTAAGTTGGAATGGTCTTCGTAATTGCCATGATCTTTATAAATTAGTATAATTTTCATAATGGATGGCTGCGATCTTTATAAATTAGTATTTATGATCTTCATAAGTTGGTATAACTAGAGTAAAAAAATAAATAAATAACTTGCGATCTTTTGTACATTGGCTTTAAGTTGACCTGATTGTTCATAAGATCAGTATGGTCTAACTAGAGTAAATATAAGTGCCAGAACATTTTGAAGTAGTAGAGAGTCAATGAACACAAAATATGAGCACAATTATCAGGGAATTTTGATAACTTGTGAAATATTTCAATAGTGTATGATATACTTATAAGGGGGTATGCCCAGGGCACAGGGGGCATGCCCTTTACAAAGGCATGCCCCCCCGGGCATGCACCAAAAATTTTTTGTGCCCTCAACTCTACTACAAGAGCATAGCGGTTTAATGGTTAGCCCTGACCACAAGTGTTGGTTCTGCCATAGCAATACCTAGGTCAGCTGTAAAAATAGGTACAGAAGGCTCTGGGAGGTTTACCTTGAGAATAAATTAGTCCTAAGGTTGAGGATGATGATCTGGTACATCAGAGATGACCAGTGATGTTAACACAGATTACAGGTTCAGAGGGTTTAAAGTAGAACACCCAAGCAGGGGTGTTAGGTACAACAATTGGTAGGGTGGACTTCTTAAATAGGTAATATAGAAAAGTTACATGTGTAGCCAATTGTACGCTCTCCTGTAGTGGTTCATTGAACCACAATACTGATAAGTGATTAATAAAAGTCAAAAGACCAAAAAGGTCACCTTAATACCAAAAAAAAACAATAATAATATTACATATTAATGCATAATAAGTATACAGTATATATTGATATTGATATATATTAAATATCAGTATCTACAACTATAACTATTATTATTAATAACTTGAATAATATAATTTGGCATACTATTAATTAAATTCATAAAGATTGATGAATCTAGTTTGTTATATTTTTCTTGCAAGACTGTTTTTAAAGTTTTATAAGTTCTTAGAGACAGCTTTTATTTTTAAATATTTTTTTTTAATATTTTCTATATATTCTTAATTGGATTCAAATCTGGTGATTATGCTAGTTATGAAAGACAGTTGATATTTTTGTTACTCATCTATTCTTGACTATATCATGCTGTAAGCATGGTCATAGTTAAATAAGAATAAGAATAAAAATAAATTTTATTTATAATTCATAAATTATATTTATATATATTATTAATTTAATGATTAATATTGTGATTAGTTTTTATTTTTTTTATATAAAATTTTGGTATGATTTTTTATTATAATTTTTTTTGCATAAAAAAATTTTGTTGATTTTATTATATAACTGTCATATACTTTTAGAGCCTACTGTATATATACTACATTTTTGCTATAAAACCTTATTCATTTTTGCTACAGACTTTTTTATATTTAAAACATTATCAATAGTAATTGAATGTACTTTGTTTATTAAGTTCCAATATTAAATAATTTTTTTAACAGTTTTATAAATATTATTAGCCATATAAAAGTATCGAATATGCTGTATAGCAAGAATTACTTCATTTAGTTAAAATTATTAATCTGTATATAACAAATAACTTCAAGAAATCCATGTTGATTTTTAGTTGTCCAAAGATCTATTGTAAAAGATACTTTAATAATATTTTTTTCAAGATAATTATATAACAATAGTACACAATAATTGTAAGTATGATAAATAATTTGTTTAACTAGCTTGATATTAAAAATAATAAATGCTAGATCCAATTTATTTAAAAATTATTAGAATAAAGAATGTTGAATAAAAATTAATGACCATAAGTTAGTAGCAAGCCAATTAATAAGTATATTATTTAATTCTTATTGTCTTTTTTCACTATGTGATTAAATAGAGTATATTGATTGTGATATAAAAAAAAATTAATATTTAATTAATGTATGTAATAATAATTTAATATTATATAAAAATCTCTTTTGGATATAGTGTTTGAAAAAGGTTTTCAGGAGCATAAAACATTTTTATTTAAAACACCTTGTACTGATTAATTAGCCAGTTTTTGAGATAATGCATGCATAGGTATAAAATACTATAAATGCATTTTAGTAAAATTTAAGTTTTTTGTTCATAAATTTTTTATTTATTTAACATTCAAACTGAAAAGATATTTTGAAAACAAATATAAATTATTAGTCTTTGATTAAGCATATTAAAAATATAAAAAATAAACAATAATTAAAATTTTTTTTAAATAAAACTTTTGTAATAATACAATATATTTTTTTTAGTTTTTGTTTTCTTTTTTATAAAAAAATAAAAATTTAGTTTATCTTTATTAAAAAATTAATATTATATATTATTTACTTTTATAATTATATATTTGTTTAAATATAACAAATACATAAATTGATCAATAATATAAAACAGATTAGAAAAAAATTTAAACTAATAAGATTAAAATTTTGTTAATATATATATATATTTTAAAGTTATATATATAATATTTTTTTAAAAAAAATAATTATAAAAAGCTATAAAGAAAAGGTGTAATAACTTAGTAAAGTAGTCAGATTGTTAACTTCCAAGTAGTAGGTTTAGAGTTCAAATCCTATAAATAATAAATTTTAGAAATTATATCTGTGTTATAGTAACTAACTCTGTTGATCAGTTGAATTGGGCATGTCTGTAACCTTCAGTTGCACTATTCCAAATAAAAGCTTAGAGCATTTATATAAAATATAATATTATATATATAGAGAGAAATGTTTAACTAATGTTGTATAAGATTTTAGTGCAAATCTACAATAAGACTACTAAGCACAAAAAGTGAAGAAACTATAAAGTTAAAAGCCTATTTGAAAATCTTAAGTAAGAAGATATTACAAACTTTCAATAGTATTATCAAACTGATGAAAGTTTATAAAACACTTTTAGTAAGAATAAGTGAATAAACTAGATGCTAAAATATATAAAAGAGCATATAACTAACCAGATTATCAGAATTGCTAAAGAAAAAAGATACTAAGGTAAATCATGTTAGGCTATTTAAATTGAAGTCTAAAAAGTTCTGTTAGTTTTTAGCTGCAATTAGTAAAAGATGATAAAGAAGATGTTAAAAAGATGAGTATTAGAGTTTGGATAAATCTTATAAGAGCATAGCAGTTTAATAGTTAGCTCTAATTACAAGTAATAGTTTAGACCAAAATAATACTAGATTAGTTATAAGTATAGGATACAGAAGATTCTAATAGGTTTAGTACAAAGTTAAATATGACTTAATAATTATAGTATATTTTTATTAGTTTATTGAAGTTGTTAATAGAATATAATAAATACAGAATCAAAGTATTTAAATAAAAGATTTACAAATAAGTCCTAGATATAGCAACTAGTATAAAACTTTTATGTAGACTATTTAAATTAAATAATAACTAAAGTTGTATAAATAGCTAGTTGTACATTCTTTTTATTATTGCTTCTGTATTTATTATATTAACAGATACTAGCCAATATATACTATCAATAAAATTCTAGATTGCATATATTTACCTTAATATTAAAAAAAAAATCTATAAAAAATTAAATTATTTAAAAATAAGATCTAAGTTTTAGTATAAAATTTCAACTACTTAAAAATTTCTTTTATATAAAAAATATTTAGCTCAAACTTTATTTTATAAATAAATAATATTTTTATTCTAATTAAGAATATTTAGTTTTAGACTAACTATCTCTTAAACTGTATTTCAGGCAAATTTGCCTGGAAAATTAAATTGTATTTAGTATTTTTTAAATAAA
>CAJVQA010010560.1:0-11301 GCA_910591915.1 Cetraspora pellucida | reverse complement strand
AAAAGTACTCTAAACTGTATAAATAATGTAAAATTAAATTGAATTTATTAGCCAATCGGACAAACTTCTGCCTATGAGCATTGCCAGGACAGCATGTACGGAATCTATTAAACTGATTTTGAGATTAAAGTTAGGGTTTTGTTAAGGGTTAAAAGGAAGTTTTTATACCAATATTATGCTAGGGTAGTTTGTTGTCAATCATTCAGCCTAAAATTTACCAACATCGGCCTGCATTAAGCTAGGGTTGAGTTAGGGTTAGAAGAGGATTTAGAAAAAGTTTATACCAAATTATGAGAGGATTTTTTTTTGTTAGAGCATGAAAATCAGTTTTATAGGCAAAATTTTAATTTTATCAACATAACCTGTCGAGTAATTTCGATTAGCAATGGAACTAAATGAAGGTCAAAAAAAGTTGGTTATAATCTATGAATGCTGTCAAGAAAAGATAAGGCTTTAAGGCTTTCATATTGATTACCTAAAAAACCTATATACCGTAACTGTACTCTAGTAATCTAATTAAACATTACATATGTTACTGTCAGGATAAAGTTTTATTTTACTTGATGCTGTAACGTCACGAAACAGTTAATTATATGTGCTGTAATTTGATTTTTTTGCATAGATTTCATATATTGTATACGTGGTAAAATATAAATTAAAGTTTAGAATTTGCTGGTTTTGATTTTAAATTACATTAGTAATTAGTGCAAATACAAGTAAATCAAAAAAAATCTATATTACTAAAATTTTAATTTCTGTCTGTGCGTTTTAAATGATTTGATTGGTTAGATTTATTTAAGATCAGTCATGTGCTATAAACAACTATACATGTTTGGTTATATATATATATTATACGTATATATTCTATTATACTAGGAAAACAGGAACTGTTGTAAGTCCGGAGCAAAAATTGATTTGTAACAGCCAATCAAACGTTTTAATTTTATATTAATTAATCACGTGGTCGGACAGACGGACAATGATCTGCGTGACAAACACCAAATTTTGCTAATGGCCTCTAGTATATGTGACGATCACGTGATATACATATTCCCGAAAATGTAAGTCCTTCGCTACGCTCCGGACAATTATAAGCATGGACATAAGGACGTGTCAGTCTACTAGTAAATCTATAAATTAATTTTATTATAAAATTTTATATTCTAATTTTTAAAAATTTATAACTTAATAAATTTTTAATAAAATTAATTATTTATTACCAAAAAAAAAAAAAAACAAAATTAATTATTTTGTTATTATTAGAATCAGAAAACCTACTTTACAACTTTTATTTAATGATTAAAATTAGTTTACTTAATACAATTTTTTATAAAATTAAATATAAAAAAAATTACTATTAAGTTTATATATAATTTTAAAATACTTTTAAAATATTTAAGATAATTTTAAATTTAAAAAAATTTATACAATTTATTAACTTATTAGTTAACTCTTTTCAATAATTACTTGAACCAATTTTTTTTTTTTTTTTTTTTTTTTTTTTCTTAAGCAGTCATATTAGTGCTTTATTAAGATTTTGAAATTACATTTGCAATTATATAAATATTCTTAACTACCAAGCCTAGCATCACTCGGCTACTCTAATAATACCTAAGTGCAATCTACTGCATTACTTCAAGCAGAAGTAAGCTGCTTATTTGATTACTTAAAGTTCATAATGAAAGAGTCTTCTTCCTTTCATGACAAGTTCTAAAATTGTTTTCTGTACTTCTTTTCTGATTTGTTTTTCTTTTTCTTTTACTTTTTCTTTTTTTTCTTCTATAACTTGCTAATTTAGTTTTTCTTTTTTTCTTAATGCTTTTCTTTCATTTTCATTTTCTTTTCTTCTTTTTATTCTATCTGTTATATCTTTATTCTTCTTCTATTCATTAATCTTCTTACATCAAATTCTCCACATTTGTTCATAGAATGTATCTCAAGTCATTCTTGCAATTATATTTATAAACTACTATCTTGACTTTGTACTTAAGAGCTGCCTCAATCTGTTTTGTGTTTCTTTTAGAATAAGATCTTTAATTAGTGTCTCTCTTATTTTAATTTCCTCTGCTTCTATCTTCTCAAAAAGCATCATATATAATATATATAAAGAAACTCAAACTTTTTCTTCTTCCTTTAACCCCTTCCAAGCTGTTACAATGATTACTTTTTGGATTCTTTTTTACAGGTTTCTTTGTCTCTTATATGCTACCAAATATGTCTGTATTTTTTTTGTTTTATCTTGACAAACTTGGTATTCTGTTATTGTATATAGTTCTGGTTTTCTTTTGTTAAGTTCTTCTAGAGTTAGAAGTTTATCTATTATGTACTTTATAAATGTACTTCTTCTGGCACTACCTTTTCTTATTGTGCAGTGTACTCCTTTAGATGTTTTTAGTCTATTTCAAAAGTATGTCTAATCATAAATCATAATTTCTGTTTCTGATTTTAAGACTCTAATTGCTTTTGTTTCTTTCTATTTTGCTCCTAACCTTGCATTTGTTATTAATTTGCATAGCAGTCTTGCTAGTATGTCAGATGTTTGTTTTCCTACTCTAAGCAGTACTATATCTCTTCACAACTGACTTTTTTAACCTGTATTATCTCTTTACTTGTTACATCTTTTTTTGCTAGATTATTGGTTTTATCATTTCATCTATCTTTACTATGGCTCTTAACTTTAATAAACTCTATCTGAATGTTCTTTGTTCTAATCAACTCTCTAATTTTTATTATCTATATTGTGTTTTTCTTTTTAAGGATCTTATTTCTGCATACTTGTTCTAGACCTTTACTAATGTTTCTTATTAATGTATTACTATTTGTATATATTTCTGCTTGCTTTCTTCTTAGTATCATTAAAATTGCAGCCTATATTGCTACTAATTTAGCTATTGTTGATGTTTGACATCCTTCTAAACCTAATGCTAACTTTTCTTTTGGCTATTTCTGTATCTCATCTGTTTGCACCCATCCTATGCCCATACTATTTCTGCTTTTTGTGTCTTCTTTGGTCTTTACGTTTGCTGCTTCATCTGTGTATATTATATATTTGTTCTTGTTTCTTATTATATTTCTTCTTAAGACTTTTATTATTTTCTGACTAATGTTGTCTTTTAACTTTTGTTACCTAACTATCTCTACTTCTGGCTCTTCTATTGTTCTTAGTCCCTCAAGTTTCTGTTCTTCTATTTCTGGTTTATTCATCTTTATCATTTTTGTTATTTGATCTATTGCTATTTTGATCTTATTGCTGCCTTTTTTTATCAAAGCATCTGGAATCACCTTGATTCTGTTATTTACTCTTATCTACTGTTGGCAGATATTTTCTTGATGTTCTTTTTCTCTTGTATAACTCTTATATCTGCTGATTTCGATAACTAGTTCACTTTCTTTACTCTGCATTTGCTAATGTTCTACTAGTATTTTTTTTTTCTTCTTAACTATCTTTTCTAGCTGTCAATTGTTTTGTGCATTATGTGCTATCTATTCTTTCCTTCTTTTATCATCTAAAATATACTTCTATCTTATATCTATTGCTAGAGTATTTTATTCAATTGTTCTAAATTGTCTTTTTACTTCTCTATTTTCTGGTTTAATAAGTACTTCTTATTCTATCACTTTAAACCATTCTTTTTTCTCTTACTTGATAGATCTTGATAATTTTTTAGCTGCTGCCATGTAATTAATCTTCTTCTTTTGCATCTATTAGCTGGTTTAGATATATTAAGCTTGCTTTATTTATTTTGGTACCACTTCTTTTCTGCAACTGCATATCTATAAGTTCTCTTATTTTAATTTCATATCCAAACATTGTCTATAAGTTGCCTTCTATTCTTACATTTATGTTAAGTTTTCTTGCTTTTAGCAATATCAAACAAGCTAAGTTACCCTTCTACTCTTCTATATTTTCTGGCATCTCTTCTATTTTCTATATATCTTCTATTAAATCTGCTCTCTGGCAACCTTGTATTATTCTTAATTTTGTTAATTGTCCAAGACTATTTCATCTGTTTAGTCTTGCTAATAGGCCACTTATTTGTTTTGATATTAATTCTTATCATAATGTTTTGCAGCTTCCAAGATCTTTATGCTCTATTATACAATTTTCTAGTGTTTGTTATAGGTTACTCTTTTGCTTCACTAAACTTATTATTGGCTAGTACACTTTGTCTATATTTTTTTCTGACATTTTTGTTAGTTGTAGCATGTAACTTAATTTTGGTATTATTACCATATTGTTTATATATGCAATCTGACTTATTATCATCTTTTTGTATTTAAGATTTTTTATTATTTGGCTAATTATTCCTTTAGCTTTTTTTTTTACTAGCACTTCACTTATTCTGTTATTTAGCCATATTCCTAATGAGCAAGTTAACTTGTTTTTTGTTTCTTCTACTATCTTGCTTCTCTCAAAGCTTACTTCTCTTTTTCTTTACTTTTGTATTCATTATTAGCAGCTTTGATTTGGATTCATTTATTTCTATATCATTCATTTTGAAAAATTCTTCTACTATTTTTGGTGTTTCTATTAGCTGTTTTTTATTATTTGTGATCCATGTTGTGTTATCTGCATATGCAATAGCTGCTTGGTGATACTTCATGATATTGTTGTATTGCATTCCTCTTTTGATCTGTTGTTTTACTATATATTCTAAATTTTTATCTTTTGTATTCTCTTTAACAGTAGATCATAGAAAAGTCACCATATTAATGAAGATATTACTTCTTCTTGATCTATGTCATCTCCTGTTGTTATCTCTTCTGTTAGACCATAAGCTGTGATAATTTTTAGTTGTCTTTCATAAAACAGATCAAGGATGTATTTTATTGTTCTTCTAGGCACTTTAACCCTTTGCATTGCTAGTTTTAGATTCTTAAGTGGAACTGAGTCAAATGCTTTTTTCATATCTTGCAGAAGTATTCATACTTCTTTGTCTTTCTCTTTTGCTTCTTTCATTATCATGTTAAGAATATGCACTGGTTGTTTTGTTGAGTTACCAGGAAGGTCTGCATAATTTGGTCCTTTGAGTATTTCTTTTTCTGTAAACACTTTGGCAAGTTTCCTTATTAACACCTTTGTTACAACTTTTCTAAATGTTTTTATTAATGCTATTGGTCGTATATTGTTTAAACTATATCTCCACTCTATATCTTTAGGTACTGGATAAACTTGTGCTATCTTTCATTTCATTGATATCTTTCCTTCTTCTAGACATAGGTCTGCAAAGCTTCTAAAAACTTTTTGTGTTTTTTTGTCTGCTTGCTTTATTAGTATATAACTTATATCTGATATGCTTAAGGCTGTTCCTGTCTTTAGTTTTCTTAATGTTTCTTTCCATTTTTTTTTCTCAATTTCTCTTTCAACTTTTGTGTATCATTCTTCTCTAATGTCTACTTGTAGTTTGTATATTTTTTTCTACTTTTTTGGCATTTCTTCCAATCTTATATTTTTTTTTCTAAATTGTTTTTTATAGTGTTCTGCTACTTCTACTCTAACAGCTTCTGAACTTGTTATCAGAGTTGTTTTTTCTTCTATTTGTTTGATAAATCTGTTAAGTATTATTTTCTTATAAGGCCTATTCAAGAGACTTGTTATCATCTTTCTCTGATTTGTTTTGATCATTTCATATCTTTTATTTATATTTTCTTCTATTTGTTTTCTTTGTATTTACTTCTAGTCCTTCTTTTTCCTTTCCAATAGTAGCTTTCTCCAACCTTTTATATCTTCTATTTATGCATTTGACCATTGTCTTTGTAGTTTTGATAATTTTGCACTAATTTCCTTGCCTAGCATCTTTAATTGTTCATTTACTTTACTTTTTTTCTCTTCTGTTACTGCTTGTGTCTTTTTAGTTTTTGCATACTTAATTACTTTCTGTAACTTGACAATGTTTTCTTTTTGTTGCTATTCCTTCTGGCTTCTTCTTCTGTTAGTTATCATATTAAATACTTTTTTCTTGAGTATATGTTTACTTGTTACTATAATAATAGCTTCTTCTATTACATCTTATATATTGTTTATTTTCTCTGTTTTCTTCTTCTCATCTTGTTCTTTTTTGCAAATATCTTTTAGAACCTCTTTTACTTCTAACCAGTTCTGTAGCTCTTGTGCATAATTTTTCCAATCTTCTAATTTCATTTAATCATATAAGTATATTATTTTTAATTGTCTTTTTTTTTAATTTCTGTCTTACTCTTAACTGCTATCATATGTTTAATCTATATTTCTGCTATTACTATCTTGTAGTTACTCTCTGTAATTTCTTTTACCTCTTTGATTTCTGCCTTCTGTAAACCTGAGACTAAACTATCTGATATCTATATATAGTCAATTCTTGTTGCTGCTTTTCCATTTGACCACATGTATTGTCGATCTATTGGATTTATGTCTCTGTATATGTCTCTAAAGTCTTGTTTTTTTATGCAATTAAAGATTGGCAATCTTTTGTAGTTTGTTGTTTGTGGATGTTGTCTATTTAAGATATTGTCTACTGTATGATTAAAATTACCTATTACGATAATTTGTATTTGTCTTTTCTTTTTTAAAATCATTTCTATAATTTTTTGTTAGATGTTTTTTCCTATTACCTTATCGTTTGGTAGTATGTATGCTGTGATTACAACTAATTCTAATTGTTTGAAATATAGTATAATCTCTATCATATATTTGCTCATTCTTTTAACTACCTCTATGTGCTTTTCCTATTGTTCATCGATTATAATTCTAATGCCTGAACCTTTCTTTTTATCTTCAGCTGCATTTGTCCAAAACCCTACATATCTTTTGCCTATCACATATGTTAGAAACTTCTCTTCTCTTTCTGTAAGATTTGTTTCTATAATTTCTAATATTGTAATTTCCTCTTCCTCTGCCTAGCCAAGCAGATTTTTTAATTTTCAACTTTTGATCTTGAGTCTATTCATATTGTAACATGCTAGTTTTATTTTCTTTTTTCTGTCTTTCTATCTTTCTTTTAGTGATCTGTATTTTGTTTCTGTACTTTTCAGTTTTTCTCTCTTTCTACTGCATATTTCTTCTTCATAACAAGGAGTTTTTGCTTCTTTTCTTTCTTTAAACACCTCACTTTCATTTTGCAAAAACTCTTCGATTCTCTTGTCTATGTTTATTAGTTCAACTGTAGTGCCTTTAGGAGCAATCAGCTAGGTCTTTTCTTGTACCTAGCTGTATTTTCTCTATTTTGTCTAGTCTATTCAAAATTTGATACAAGACATCTTCTACTTGTACTGTTCTTGTTTGATCTTGTAGAACTGCTTCAGTTTTTCTTTTCTTTAGATTATTTTCTTTTACTTCTATATCAGCATTTTTGTTTTCTAACTATTCTTTTATATTTTGTATCTAAGAGTCTAAGCCTATTTTACTATATCTTTTACTTGGCTTTTCTTGCATTATGTTTCTAATTTTAGATACCTCTTGTTATTTACTATTTACTTTTAATCTTTCTTGTTTTCTTCTTCTTGATTTCTTTCCTTCTTGTTCTTTTCTTCTTCTAGGATTTTTTCAACTTACTCAATAGTTATTGTACCATATTGGTGTTGTTTGAGCTTCTTCTGCTACTAGAGCATTTGCAAAAGTGATTATTGCAACCTTCTTTTGATTTCCATTTCTGTTGTATAGGATGTATACTGCTTTTGCACCTTTGTTCTTTAGGCATCATAACAGAAGCACTTCTGAGGCTTCTCTTGAGATGTTTAATAATTTAGCTGTATACTGTTCTTGCTTATCTCTTTGGTTATAATCTTCATCCCTAATTGTTATATATGCTAATTTGTTATTGCCAAGTGGCAGTACCTATGGAATATTTTTTTTTTTCTCTAAGCTCACTGCTATTACTGCCAATGCCTTGTATAGTGATCTCTTGACTTATATAATGTTCAAGTTTTTGAATTTTCTGCATATATATTTAATCTCTTTTTCATTAATGTTTGGTGGTAGATCCCATATAGTTAACTGTTTTTTCTTTTGCAGTTCCTTTTCTTTGTCTTTACCATTTTCTATTATTATACTTTTCTTCATGGCAACTTTTCTTTTTTTTTCTTTTTTTTCTTTCTTTACTTCTTTTGTTCTTCTTAGTTCTTCATCTTTTTCTATTTGTTTTATATCTTTTCTTTCTTCTTTTTTAGTATTGTGTTTTTCTTGATGCTCAGTTTCTTGACATTTACTTTTATTTTCTTCTGAAATAAATTTAAGCCATTCTTCTTCTTTTTTCTTGATTCTGTCTATTGCTGCATCTCTGCTATGTTCACAATCAAAGTCTACTTCTATCCAATTATTCTTATTTTTGAATACTTCTTTGATTGTTTTGATGTGATAGTTATTTTCTAAAATCCACTATACATACTTTATCCTTTCTTTTTTAAATTGCCTGATAAAGCATAAGTTGGCATATTTGCTTTAAAGAATTTGTTCTTGTTGCATATTTTGTTTTCTAAAAACTATCGACTATGTTCAATCATACATGCTAGAAATGCAGTGCTGATTTCTTCATCAGTTGGTTCTTCTTCTTATGTTTCTAATTTCATATTTGTGTTCTTACTGTTTTCTTCTATTCTCTGCACTACATTACTCTTTAGCATTTCAGATTCATTGGCCATTTGACTTTTCTAATAATGTGATATAGCGATACTAAGACCTTTCATTTGTTCTTCTAATATTTCAAGCTTTTGCTTATCATTTGTTTTTCTTTCTTCTTGATATGTTATTTCTTTGTTTATATTTGTGTTATATTCAAATAGGTCTGAGTTAAAGCTTATTGACTTAAGCTTTACTGCTTATTCATCGATTATTTCTTCTTTAAGCCAGCTTGTTTTTGCTATTCTTAATGTTCTAGTATTTGACCATATACTAACATATCATGTGATGTAATATATTTTGGGTTATATATTGCTAATTCTTTAGCAATATGCTTTATATTACTTGGGTTCTGTGTAGGAGTTTTAAAAACTTGGTCCAGAATTCTATAGTCTACATGTCTTCAATTTCTATTCCCTATTCCTCTAATATAGAATATAATATCTGTGTTGCAATTTTCATTCATTGGTTTATATTCTAATAAATGGATCAAGATCTTCTTTTTTAGGCTAATCAGTATTTATAATTAAACTTTGTAATATTTGTTAGTATCTTGTTAGTACTATGTTATCAGTTCTATAATAGTGCTTGCTATTTCCTAATTAGGCACAAGACTCATTTGTTTGTTGTTGTTTATTGTTGCTACAGTTATTACATGTTTTGTTTTTCATTTTTTAGAGTAATGCCAATTCCCTAAAATTTTCTACTTTTTTGCTAAAAGTATTGCTGTTTCTTGTTAATATCTTAGTACAGCTTTCTTTGTCTTCTAACTTTTACTGTATTATATGTATTTTTTCCTGGTACAGCTTTTTTGTTAGTCATCTAAAAGGTGTTTGCTAGTCTATTTCTTGTTGTTATTGAGTTTGTTTTTTCTTGTTTTTTTGAAATCGAGAATTAGCAAGAAGAGTTTTTTTGATTTTGATTATAAAATTTTGAAACCAAACTTTTCAAAAAGTTGAACTACAAAAAAATAATATAGTTAATATATTAAACTTTATGAAAACCTTTCTGAAGTATTGTATATATATTGTTGAACATTGAAATAAAGTTGAAAAAGAGTTACAGTCTTATTATAACAGTTTAAAGAACATTCTAGAATTATAAAAGAAGTAGTTAATGAAAGTTAAGATTTCTTATTAAGTAAACAACAAAGTTGAATATATTAGTTCTATACAACTATAAAATCTATAAGAACATTTACAAAGGTTAAGAACTCACAAAAGCTAAAAAGTTAGTCTACTTAGTATTTTTATTTTTTTTTAAAGAAAATTTTATAAAAGTGAACAATTCAGTATATTCTTTTCTAAAGATCAACTTATAAAATTACTAAAACAGTTAGTAGTATTTATTTCTTAAATAGAATTGTTAATAATATAGATTAGAAATAATACAATAATACAACATGATTATATACATGTCTCAAGCTGCTGAAAATCTGTTAAATATTGCATTTAGACTAACCAATATTCTATATTGATCTTTTATAATAAAGTTAAAGTTTTTTTCTTCTTTTTGGTTTTTTGTTTAAATAATCTAAATAAATAAAAAGATAGTAAAGTAATTTTTATTTAGTATAGTTTATAATTTTTACAAGTCTGGCATAGACTTATAATTGTGATTGTCTGATATCTGTAAATTGCAAGTTTTATGTCTAATACAGGCTTAAGATTATAATCATCTAATTTTTTGTAAATTACAAGTTTCATTTTTTTTTCTTATTTATTTTCTTTTACTTTTTTATTTTTTATTTTATATTTTTTATTATTTATTCTTATATCTTTATTTTTTTTTTTATATATAAAATTTTTTTTTATTTTTTTATTTTTCCATAAAAAGACATCATCAGATTGGTGATATTCTATTGTAGAGTGACAGTTAGACAAGCAGTCTACTTCTGTTTAGGATAGTATAGCAGGTCATACTTAGATATCAATAAGATAACTAGATAATGCTAGATTTAAGTATTAGAAAAATTCTCTGTAATCTGTATAGTATTAAAAATTCTAATAAAGTACTAGCATAACTACTTAAGTTAAAAAAAAAAATTTATTAACTTATTGTATTTAAGTTTAAATTACTATTTTAATAATTCTAATACTTATTTATATTATTTTAGTATTTAGTAAATTTAATATAAAGTTTAGATTTTATAATTTTTTATATTTTTATATTTTTTTTATAGTTAAATCTCTATCTTGGAGATGTGATATTTTATTCAAGTTTTGTTATAAAACAGGAGCCTCCAGAGGCTTCCTTACATTAAAGATTACAACTAGTCATATATGCACTTTTGGTGTTTAATTTAAGTAGTCCGCTTATATATTGCTATATAAGTTCTATACTAGTTGCTATACTTGCAAGCCAACTAGAGGTCTTGCCTATTTAAACCCTCTGCATATGCAATCCTTCTTGTATTACAAGAACATCTTAAGGCTACACCTATCCAAGTTCTTGATGCTTATTATTACCCTTAGGACTACTTTATTCTCGATAGGAAATTTACTAGAGTCTTTATGTTCTATACATATAGATCTAGTTTTATGCAACATGAGATTTTATAATTTAGTTAATAAGCTTTTAAACTTTTTATAAACAAATTAATAGTTTGAGTCAAACTAGTGGTAATTTTGGTTTTTTTTTTTTTTTTTGAACTTTGGCGACAATGCCAGTTGGTTTTTATTAGCTTAATCTTTGATATAGTACAAATT
>CAJVQA010010559.1:0-11301 GCA_910591915.1 Cetraspora pellucida | reverse complement strand
AAATGCTATCACTAGCCAAAAACACTAACAATATAATGCTTACCAATTCACTTACTTTTAATCTACCATTCTTCAATTACATTATTCAAAAGTTAGTGCATCTAATACTGAATGTATTTTTAACACACTCCCAATTCTCAAAAACATTGGTATACAACGAATTAAAGGCTAGCTAACTAAAATATGGTCTTCTTAACTCTCAACTAATATCTTAATAAACTATTATCATAAAACACAAAACTATACTTTCCTTTTTTACCTTTCTCAACTTGCTCTAAATAATATCTTTTCTACAATTCACAAATCTTTCTTTATCCTTCATCAATATCAAAAAACTTTTATACCATTTATGATATTCTTTCTCTTAACCCACTTATTACTACTATCAATAGTCTTAGAAACAACAAAATAATTTTCTTAGTACAAATTACAACTGCAGATAACAAAAATATTCTTCCATAGAACAATATATATTTATATACAAATAAACCAACTAAAGACCATTAGCCACAATAGTTCACCCAAATTCTACAACTAAATCAATCTAATTCTATCAATATAACTTGGCCTACTCTAAACCTATCTTCTACAAACCTCTTTCTTAATACAACCAAATTAATATTACTACACTCATTTTCAAATTCTTTCTCCTTTTATCAACTTCATTATACAAATTATCAACTATTCTATATCTGTCATCAAACTACTCTTCAACAATCTTCTCTCTTTAAAATTTCTCCATCCACCTTAGGTCTTTCACAGCTCCTCCAACCTCTGATCACCTCACATCAAACTACCATTCTTTCTATTTATCTTACAATCTAACTAACAAATCAAATAACCAAACAATTATTCAAATTAATTTTAGAGAAATCTTAGCTTTAATCAATATATACAAATCTACTTCCTCTCAACCACCTTCTTTATTACAACCACAAATAATCTTATCATCCTATAATGCTCAACTCATCCAACAACTCACCCATTCACTAATATATCAAAAACAATTAACTGATCTTAACTATCTTATCTCCCAAAATGATACAAATAAACTACATTTCTATACTGATGGATTAATCAAAAATCTTCAAACTCCAGATATAAAATCTGGCATAGAGTGGATTTGCAAATACAACACATCAATAAAATTCAATGCAGCTATACAATCCTATCCTAACTCAACCTGTACTAAACTTGAAGCAGTTCTTTACCTTTTACTTGCAGTTTCATCTAACACTTCTTTAAATATCTATATTGATAACACAACTGCTATTAAAAATCTTGAAAAACCTATCATTTCTAAACCTATACAAACTAAAAACTAGGATATCATCTATTATATTAACTACCTTAAACATTTTAAAAACATCACTACCACTTTTCATAAAATCAAATCACATTCTACAGACTTATTTCACAACCAAGCAGATTCATTTGCTAAACAAAAAACCTCAAAATTTATTATTAAGCTTAATATCTTGAAATTCAATACTCCAAATCACTTTCTATAGAACAATCTTCTAATTCTCTTTAAAGTGCATACTTTTATTAAAAATATTATAACTATTCAAGAAACTGCCAAATGGTCAAATTTAAAATTTCTTCAAAATATTACTAACATTAAATAGTCTCTTCTATTCAAAATTATCTCCTTTCTTGAAGATAACTTACAAAAATACTCCATTTGCATTAAAATTCTTACCAATAACTTACCAATTATGCAAAACCTTAATATTCGTTATTCCTATCTTTATACTACACCTTATTGTTTCTGCTGTACAAACATTGAAGATACTCTTTATTTGTTTTCATGTTCTAGCAATACCACAAATATTCTACAATCACTTGAAAACATTATACATAACACTTTTCAATTACTCCAAATTACTAACACAATCTTAACAACTCTATTAAATATTCTTTTAAATTTTATACTTCATTTCTCAAATCCTCAATACAAATATATTTTATATACTATTACTGAAACTTATTCTACTACTATATATGAAAACATCAAAACACTTATCAATAAACAAACAGATACTTTTTTACTTCATCTCTCAAACAAATTACTTAATTGGTATTACCAAGATCTTTGCTCTATCTGTAATATATATAAACACTAACAGAAAAACTTTTGCAACATCATGTCAAAATCCAAACGCACCAAAATCAGTTTATCAACCCTATCCAATTCTCTAAACAGTACTAAAACTTTCTTTCAACCTATAAATACTAAATCCCTAATCACAAAATGGCTCTTACAGAGATACTTTCTAACAACTTACATAATTTAATGTTCAGACAATCACTCGAAGGTTTTCTCCAACCTATCCTATCTAGAACCTAATTTGAAATAGTTAGCTATAGCATAACATAGGAAATAGAAGGTGTAATGTCACATTGGGTGTCTAATTGTAGCACAAATGTAGTTTAGAAATCTTTAAATTTAGAACTTATGTTTCTATATATAATAAAGTTTCTACTTGAGCATTATTTAATAAGAAAAAAAAAAAAAACAAAAACCATATAAAGATGTGCTATAGGCTATACCAGTAAATAATAACAAACTAGTACAAGTAACCAGAGGAATAAAAGACTACAAAATAAGAGAAAAACAAAGAAGATATACAGCAAAACTGACAAGACTATCAGAAAGCATTTTAGAAATTTTGCTATTACATAGTCTAAGAAACAAATAAGTTAAATCAGTTCACATACCTCTAAATAGAAATGGAAACCAAAGAAGTACTGCAACAGTCATGTTTGCAATAGAAGAATATATAAAATCAGCTTAATCAAAACTATTCATATTTAACAACTTTTGACTTTACTAGATAAAGAAAGAAAAAGAAGAAGTAAAATGAAAAACAAATTTTAAATAAGAAAGAAGAAAAAGCTAAGAAAAGTATAGCCAAACCTCTGTTGCAGATGAGAACAACATCAAAACAGAAGAGCAAAAATTTAGTTTAAGCATAAACAAGGAAAGAAAAGAACAAAATTGAAGAATAGAAGATTGAATAACAGTAAACAGAAATTATATACAAGATTAAATAGTAGAAAAAAAACAAGACATATAAACTTATTCAGAAAAGAAGACAGACCATATAGAAGAAAATTCACTGAAACTGATACCCAAATACAAGAAGAATTTTCATATACAAGTGATATTCTAAATCGAATCTGAAAAGACTCGAAAAATTAGAAGACACAAGTAGTGCAAAAGAGGGAAGTCTGGCCTACCTCTCTTAAGAGTGCCACAGTTGAATTAATAAATATAGACCAAGAGATCAAAGAGTTTTTGGATAGTGAAAGAAAAGTCTACAAAAGAAGTAATATGAAATCATCTTCTGATTATAAAAGGAAAACAAAGAAAAAAGAAAAAGAAAAGGCAGTAGATATAGAAATACAATATAAATATCTGAAAGACAAATAGAAACAAGAAAAGAAAAAAATTAAAATTGTATGTCACAACATTAATGAACTTAAAATCAGAGATTGGAAATTGGAAAATCTTATAGAATGAGCAAATAAAGAAGAACTTACAATAGTAGAAATAGCAGAAATGAATATTACAAAAAAAGAGAGAAAATTTTTATTATATAATTACAATACATAGTACAAAAGTTACTAGACTAGTGCAGCAACAGACAAGAAAAAAGGATCAGATGTAGAAATACTAATAGATAGCAAGTAGGAAAAGCATGTAGAGGCAGTTAAAAAAATTAGCAAATACTTGCTAGAAGTGAGATTATATTTTAAACAATTAAAACTAGTAGTATTAAGAATTTATATCTCACCAAATGACAAATCAATAAGTAAGAAAATTCAGCAAAAAATTGTAAAAATAGTAACAAAAAGAAGTATACAGAAATAGTTATATTAGGTGATTTTAATCACAAAGTAGATAACATACTAGATAAACAATATCCACAAACAACAAGCTACAAAAGACTACTAATATTTAGCTGACTCAAAAGACAGAACTTTGTGGACTTATTTAGAAACATACATCTGACAAAAGAAGCATACATATGGTCAAATCAAGAGGCTGCAACAAGAATAGATTACATTTGACTATCAGAAAGATTTGCATTAGACTTACAGAAGATGAACATAGAAGAAGCAGAAGGTCTAACAGATAGCAATCACAAATAATGACAGCTAAAGTATTAATTAAACAAATAATTACAAAATGCAGCAAGGCAGAGACCAAGCATAAAAACCAAACAAGAACAATATACATATATAACAAGGCAAAACAAGAAGACTGAGAAGAGTATGCAAGAAAGCTACAAAATTAGTTAGAATAAAAAAAAGCATTAAGACAACTAAAAAATAATAAGGCAGAAGTAAATTATAGTGTAGACAAGCTAGATCAAATGTGAAATGCAATAAAAGAGGCTATAATTGAAGTAGCAAACAAGCAAATCCTGAAAAAGAAGATATTCAACACAAAGATAAACAAAAGACAAGACCAAAAAAAAACCAAATAAAACAAACATATTATTGAATTCCAACAAATAATTAAGAGGGCAAAAAGTATAAAGAATCAAAATATAAAAAAAAAGAACTGAAATGAACAATAAACTAAAGAATATAAGAACAAAGTTAGGAGTAACATTACTAAAACTTAACAGACAATGGTCAGAAGCTTGGATAGATAATATTAAAGGTTGGCAAAAAATAATTAAAGAGATTAGAAAAGAAGAATGAAAATGAACATAGAGAAAACAAATAGAAGAAAACATAAACAGAAGATATAAAATAATTAAAACTGATCAAGAATAAATGATTCAAAGCCTACTAAACAGACCATACAAGAAGATTATTCTAGACAGATTTATAGTGCAAGACAAAGAAGAAGTCAACCTAATATTAGAGCCAGACACAGTTTTAAATAATTTGGTAGCTTACTACAAAAATCAATTTAGGAAAAGGAAAACTAAACTAGAAAAAATAATAAAAGAATAGAAAGAGATATAAAAACTGAAAGAGTGGATCGAGGAGGCCTGGTATGAGAAATTAAATAAGAAAATAGAAAAAAAAGAATAGAAAAACATACTCAGAGAACTCAAAGTAAATACAGCTCCAGGAATATCAGACATAAGCTACATTTTAATAAAACAAACAGAGAAGAAGTTACAGGAAATCTTTAGAGCATTTGTAAATCTAATTATAAAAAAAGGTGATATATCAAAAAAGTAGAAAATAGCACAAGTTTATTTAATTCCAAAAGATGTTGAATGAAGGTATTATCTAAACAACATCAGACTAATAGTATTGATTAAGACTTTCAGAAAAGTTGTCATAAAAATAATAACAAGGAGACTAGTTAAAGTGTTCATAGAAAAAACATACTTAAGAGTTCAAACTTTGCAGGTCTCTTAGACAATTCTACAGAGCAACTTATACATATACTGAATATGATAATGGAGGAAGCACAAGAAAAGAATAAAGAAGTTTGGATACTGTTACAGAACATGAAAAAGGCATTTGACTCAGTTCTATTAGAAAGCCTAGAATGGGCTTTGAAAAGAGTCAAAATACCACAAAAAACAAGAGAATATATAAGCAACATCTTCTGCAAACAGAAACTCAAAGTTATCACAGCTTATGGTCTAACAGAAGAAATAATAACAGAAGATTGAATAGACCAAGAAAAGGTAATTTCACTGCTAGTTTGGTGTCTCTTTTATAACCTGTTATTAGAAAGAATACAAGAAGATGAATTACTAAGCTACATAGTAGAACAAGAAATTGCAGAAAAAGTATACAGTAACAACATCACAAGATACAGACAAGCAGCAATTGCATATGCAGACGACACAACATGGATTGTAAACAGCTAAGAACAAATAATAAGAATTCTGAGTATAGCAAAAAAGTTTTTTAAGACAAATAACATTGAAATAAACAGATCTAAATCAAAGCTTATAGCAATGAATACAAAATTGAAAGAAGCAAAAAGAGAAATTACCTTCAGTCATAGCAAAATAACAGAAGAACCCAAAAATAAGATTTTAAGATTACTGATGATCTGGCTAAACAGTAAAATAAGAGAATCACTAGTATATAAGAAAGCAAAAGGAATAGTTAGTTAAACAGTCAAAGATCCAAGATACAAAAAAATAATAATAGGCCAGATTGTATATATAAATAACAATAAAGCAAATTAGTAGCATTTTTTCAAGACTTTACAAATGAGACAGTCTAGGTGAATTAACAAGGCTCAGAGTAGTTCAAGGATACCAAAAAGTAGGCCTAACAAAAGACATCTGGCATAATGAAAATAAATTAGAAGTTAAAAAGTTTTGGAAAAATAACTTAGTATGCCGAACAATAATTAAAGCAAAAGAAATAGGAATAAACATCAAAGCAGCAAAATGGCTGTGAAAAGTCTATAAACATGATAGACAAATAAAAGATATACTAGAAACAAAAACATGGACAACAAGTAGTAGCACAATAAATGAGTGAAAATTATTATATGTAAATTAGCTAATAGATATGAAAGATAACAACTTAATTACATAGAGACAGCTTAAAAGTTTTTAAAACCTATCATGCAAGGGGAAGAAAGCCAAATAGTTTAGCGAAATAGAAAGAAAGCTGCTAAAAATACAAACAAGTAGAGAAGTACAAGACCAATACAAAGTAGACAGCTATAATGTATAGGCATTAAAGATTAAGTGAACAAATATTTTAAAAGACCAAAGAAGGAAAGAATGGACCATACACAAACTAAAACACAACTAGCAATTTAGTAAAATAATTAAGAAAAAAAAAAAAAAGTGTTAGTAGAACATTGGCTAATGTATAAAGAAGAAGAAAAAATATATACAAAAATAAGTGTATATAAAGGCTGTAAAAATAGATCAAAACAGACAACAAACAAATGTAAAAAATAAATAAGACAAGACCAGAACATGAAAATGGTTCCAGAGTTACTAATTGAGAAGACAAAAAACAAGATAAGTACAATACTAGAACAGTTATTAGAAAATAGAAGAACAGAAGAATGAAAAAAAGATGAAATAAAATTATTAGAATTAAGACCAACAAAAGAATTAGAAGTAAAACTAATCAAGAAACAAGAGTTAAATAATATAATTATAAACCAATTAACAGAAATTCTGATATGAAACAAAAAAAAAACAAAAAAAAATACATTATCTATACTGATAGAGCATTATATAGAAAGAAAAAAGAAAACAATATAGAAAAGATAGGTATTGGCTAAGTACAAGTAGGAGATAAAGAAGACTGGCCAGAGGAAAAAGCACTATTTAGACTTGAGAGATGGCCTTTAGAAAAAATAGCAGAGTTAGCAGCAGTATAGATAGCAATTTTGATGATTTCAGAAAAGAAAAGTCTAGAAATATATAAACAGCATTACAGCATTAAAAAACATTAATAGAACAATTTAATGCACAGAGGATAGAAGCATTTAAAGAGAAAAACACAATATAAATAATAAACATTGTAGGTCTTATCAAGAGCAAGAAGATAAAGATAGAATTTGTTAAAGTTAAAAGTTACAGTAAAGACAGATAGAATGACAGAGCAGACTCTTTTGCAAAAAAAGAAGCAACTTGCAAAGAAATAATATATGTAAAAAATGTCAAATGTAATAAAATAGAGTACTATTTGGAATAAAAAAACAAGAAAATTGACATATCAGCAAGACTTTTGTGTAAAATAATAGTGAATGCCAGAATTGGAGTCACTTGAAGAGAAATGAATCCAATAAAAATGCTAGAGCCAGAAACAGATAATACATTATATAATTGGGCAAGCTTCTGGAAAGAAATAAACAAAACAAAAGAAGTTTATTATACATCAAGGAAACTCAGCACAAGAAGAGCTACAGCAGTTAAGTGCATAATAAACAGATTGCTAACACTCAAAGAGCTAAATAGAAGAAGCCAAAGGTTTATACAACTGCAAAGTATCAGGTATGCCAAGCTAGAGAGAAAGAAATATAAGCACACTTAGCAAGTTATAGCAAACAAAGAAGTTTGTAGAAGCAGATTCAAAAAGTTACAATAGCAACAGCATAGAATAGGCTTAAAGAAGAAGAAAAAAATAGAATTCTATTACAAGTTTTATATGAAGCACTATTTGAAAAATCAGAAGCAGAAGAAATTGCAAACAGAGAAGTACTAATAAGGGAACTGATAAAGATAAAAGTAAAAGAGGAACTCAAATGACTTCTAAACAAGCAGGCAATGCATAGATATAGTAGTAAAAATAGTATGAAACACCTTTTATAACCAAATATGGAGAGTATAATGTAAAAAAACACAAGATTGGAAGAAAAAGCCCAATATAATAAACAAGATGAAAAAAGAAGCTTGTGCAAGAAAAAAAATAGATAAAGAAAAGAAGAAAAATAACTAAACAAAAAAAGAAAAAAAAGAAAGAAAAGTAGAGAAAGCAAACCAAATAAAAAAGGAAGCTTGGAAGACAATTAATATGCTTATCACAAAAGGGAAAAGGCCCTTCTGATACAGCTTTAAGTAGTTAGATGAGCAGTTTATCTCTAACTGAGATAGTGTAACAGGTTGCACTTAGGCACCATAAAGGTAACTGAGTGATGCTAGACTTAGATATTGGGAAGTTCTATATAATTGTATATATATATAGTTTCAAGAATTTTAATAAAGTACTAGCATAACTGCTTAAGGTTTAAAAAAAAAAAAAAAACATAAATGTAAGTTAGTTTTTTAAAATGCAAACAAAAAGTATTTTAAAAATTGTAAAGCAATTTCATAAATTAAAGAATTATAATATATTTATCAAAATAAAAAAATTATAGTTTTTTCTTAATCTATACTATTTTTGACTAAATAAAAATTAATAAGATCAAAGTTAGATATAATCTAATTTTAGTAGTTAGTAAGGAGATTAATAAGTATATTAATAAAAGATTAAGACATTAATATTTATTTAAGAAACTTTGTAAAAAGTTCTAAATTAACAAAATTATATACTTTGCTTATATTTTAAGACAGAAGTTATAATTGTTTATTGTTGCAACTAGCATTTTCAATAATATTATTAAGTATGTATATAAATAGAGATGCATTGCTAGATGAAACAATATAATTATAAGAAAATAGAATAGGATGTTATATAAATATATATATATTTTTTTATTAAAGGTCATACTTGTAATAATACTTTATTGACTTTATATCAGGCTAGCTATTACAACTATTTTTACAAAGATGAGAGTACAGCTAGTCATGCATCAACATTTGGTTGCCTATTTAAATAGTCCATCCTAAGGTTCTACACTAGATGCTATACCTATAACCTACTAGAAGATTATCTATTTAAACACTCTGATTATCTGCCCTGTCATATTGGAATCTCCAACTTACTTCCTCATATATATCTAACCAGTATATTGTCTAAGCAGTATGGTTACCTATCCTTTTTGTACTGGTTCTCAGGCTATTACACATTTCAGGTACATCACCTGTCAGTAAGTAGTGATCCAAATCGTTAGTTGAAAAACCAACTAGTTAACAACTTTTCAACTAATTGATTTGGAAAATTTTGAAACAACTAGTTGATTAAATCATCAACTAGTTAAATTCCAAGATATTTCATCTATTCAGGCTGGTTTGTGTTGATTTTTTTAGTTTGATTGGCCAATTAACCAATTTAGTCACATGATAGTAAAAGTTGATTAGTTGCAATTATAGTTGACAACTAATCGATTGGAAAAATTTTTACCAACTCAGAACACTACCAGTAAGGCACAGAGAGCTTTCTGTTGTTAATTATTTATTCACTTTAGAACACTAATACGGGCTACCTTTACAGAGTTCACCTAGACCCCAGTACTGACTTCACAGTATATCTCTAGTACTTTTAGTATACTCTTGCTTTGAACCCAGACTCTCAATCCAGATAGACCAGAAGAACTATGATCTGTTCTTAGTATATTGAGGCCAGCCCAATATCCTTTTTCTCTGATCTAAAATCCAGTAGTTTGATTAGTAATACCCCTCATCTGAGGTTCTTGCCTACCTGAATTCTTTATATTAGTATCTATTTTCTAGATCTAGCCTTTACAGTAGTACTGTTAAAGATCCATATTATCTTTCTGCTCAAAATTTTCAAGTGGGCTCTGGCTTTCCAGTTTTATGAATTTATACAGCCTGAGAACTTATTTTAGATTTGCACCACCTGGTACAAGTTTGCATTCCTCTGTATAACAGATTATACAGATGCTCCAGACTCTTAATTTAAATAACTTTGAAGGACTGTAACCTGTTTTTGATATATCAAGATTATGATATTTGATATTTTTTTCTTCTAATTTAAAACTTCTGATAATCTGATTAGTAATATTTTTTATCTAAGATTCTTGCTTACTTGATTCTTTTACATTGTTATTCATTTTCTAGATTTAGTCTTTACAGTAATACTATTAAAGATCCATGTTATCTCTTTATTTAGATCTTTCTAAATAGACTTTAGTTTTTTAGTTTTATGAATTTGCATGATCACAAAAACTTATCTTAAGTTTGTACTACTTATTTCTGATTTGCATTTTTTTGTATAACTAGTTATACAGATGTCTTATAATCTGTTAGTTATCTAATATGATTGTAGTTACAAATATTTTATTCTAACAGATAGTACAAACTTAAAATAAGTCTTTATAATTATATAAATTTATAAAATTAGAAAAATAAAAATTTATTTAGAAAGACCCAATTAAAGAGGTAATACAGTCCTTTGATAGTACTATTATAAAGATTAGACTTAATAAGTAAATACCAATATTAAGAAACCAGATAGACAAAAATCTTTAAATAAGAAGTACTATCAACTAAGTTACTAAAATTAAATTAAAAAAAAAAATAGTAAGTCAAACTTGATATATCAAAAATAAGTTATAATTCTATCAAACTATCTTAATTAAGATTCTAAAAACAGATATATAGATATATTAAGATTTTCTAAGCTTTATTGACAGATAACTGATTTTTTTTTTTTTTGGTATTAAGGTGAGACCTTGCTTATATCTTTATTGGTAGTTTTTAAAATTAGTAACTTTATAGAGTTACTATATACCAAAATAATTCTATATAAATGCTATGGCCAAGGCCAACACTTGCAATTAGGGCTAACCATTAAATTGCTAACTATATATAACTAACTTAAGTACAAATAAAAAGAAAACTACATTCAAGAGTGAAGTTTAGATATATTTATCTGTGACCTAAACCTACTAGAGTAGTCAAGACTCACCTAGATTTGGATAGTTAAAATATAATT